>CABFVX010004578.1:0-41329 GCA_902151425.1 Timema shepardi | reverse complement strand
CCACCGTGGTTCGGATCCCACGTTAAACTGTAGGTCCTCCATTTCATCTCACAATCACCCTACCATTACACATTAGCGTAAGTGCGTACAACCCGAACGGGTAGTAAGACGCGGTGCTAATAATAATAATAAGCCTTGCTTCCTCTACTACCTCACGTACTGCTCTTTCCTCGATAACTTCACTCCTGACCTTGTTTCTTTTCACAAACTTCGGCCAAACAATAACAATGACGTTTGTATAGAAAAAAACTTTATTGTTAAAAAATACAATGTCATGGTAAATAAATAATTATAATTCACGAGACGGTCGGACAGGATTACAAAACTCTGGTTTGATACAAATTTCATCAATAGAACAGAAAAACAGCCACGTCCGAGATGAGAATGCTCGGTACACAAAGCCAGAGCTGCCGCCCGGTTTATTCTTGTGTTTAGATACTTTAATATAGCTTCAAACTACAAAAACGTTTAATAAATTAGTAACCATTTTCAAAAGAATCAACATTAAATTTACTACTTTAGCTCTTTAGAAAAAATACAAAATATACTTAAATTAAGTTCCTCAAATAGATGGACGACCTCTTATTATGTAAATAAACTTCAAAAGCTCCAAATAAATATAAAATAATTCTGAGGTTTCAAATACCATTTTATAATAAAATTACAAATAAATAATAAACTTACATACAATTTACCTTCCTGTTCATTTTAATCATACAGGGATATTAACATAGTCTCGGCCAATTATAACATGATTCCCTGATTGTCAACTGTCTTGTTTATCTGAGAGGATTTTAAAATTCAAGCCGAATGGAGGGTCACATGACATCTTGAGGACCAAAGCGGGTTTAACTACCCTGTTTTGGGGAAGGCTGCTAAGGATGGGCCTTTCGAGTCTTAAGGAGATTCGAGATTCAGATCTTTAAAAAAAAAAAAATTGGTTTAAAGCTTAAATACTTCTTACTGGTAACTTGGAACCAATTGTAAATAAACTCTACAACCAGACCCCAAAGCAGAAATTTAACAACCGAGTGTATGAATGAATGGATTATAAGAGAGAACGCTAATGTTTAGTTACACTATTAATTTGTATTTTATATTATTCTATTATATTTATATTGTTCATAATTATTCTGAGATTCTAAACCGCACCTAAGTTAATTATAGCTCACATCCACAAACAAATGAGTTGTGATTTCTTAGAGGAAACTTAGTACTAATTAATTTAACTAATGAACCATGAATATATCCACTACTAATAAAATGAATGATCCAATAATCATGAACATGATTTCAATGTTTCGACTCGGTTGATTCAGCCTCAGAATATTTTTGATTTGTTATGACCAGATATAAAAATAATAATAATGGAATGTTCAAATATATATTAAAAAGATATAACTTTTTTTTCTTCTAACATATCAAAGCTAGTTGATTGAAGGTTGGTTAGATTTTCTCGACAAACAGCTGACATCGGAATCGGGGAAAATCGTGTTAAATATACATAATATAAAATAGAGGAATATTTAATTGAAAAATAATTAATTTCATAAACCACATAATAAACAAACTTAACTTAAATAAATAAAATTAATAATTTCCTAATAAATTTGAACGATATGAAGCCAGTGTGTAAAATTATGTAATGTGACGGCTTAGAGAGTTAGACGATACGGCCGCCGAAGCAGGATATCGTCACGACCATTAAAATGAACCTCCAGACCATCATGCACCACAACTCCACTAGCTGCCGAGAACGATTCATCAGAATTAAACACAGTAGAAACAATTGTGGAATAAAACATTTTCTTCAAGCATAAAAACTAACAAAAAATATTCCAACTTTGATTAGTATTTGAAAATATTTCATTGATTCGAGTTAACTTCAAATTGAAAAAGTGGACTTTGCACAACCTTAGATTTTCTGTATGTTCAAATTTACATAATTTTTTTGTGAATATGTAAAAATTTCAGAAACTAACCAACTTTTCCCTGACCAGGAGCCAATTCCCTCACATTTTCCTGTTTTCTGTGTCAATGTACATATTGGTTATAAAAGTATTTTTTTATAAATGTTTACCAGCAATTAATATTATGCTAAAAATATATTGATAGAACAAGCATTTCTTTCGAACTCTCATCCAACTATTGCCAGATGCCAAATTTTGCAACGACAGTTCGGAGTAATAAGAAACTGCCTCAACAATGTCAGCGTATGAGTCTTTGTCAAAACATTAAAAAAATACAATTCAGTAAAGTTTAATTGTGAACAGGAAAATAACATATTTAACATTTTCATATAATGTGACAAGGGGGAAAAAATTATTTAAAATTAGGTGATGAAGTACTAAATATATTATAATAATTTAGTGATAGTGTTATAAAAACTTATAATTCTATCTGTAAAAGATGTAAATACCAATTTTAAAATACTACCATTGGTATGGGAGTGACCAAATATAATTACAAGGACAGCAAATAACTGTGAAAATATTTCAGTCCCTTTAATTAATCCTTATCCCGCTTTCTGGTATACTCCATTCACGGTAGGAATTACTCTCTGTAAGGTCTTTTTTCCTACCAATATCCTACTATATAATAGATTTCTGGTAGGGAAAAGGACCTTTCAGAAGACAATTCCTACCGTGAACGGACTTTACCTTCTTCCACATGACAAATACTTGTTTCGGTATTAATCTGTGCATCATAGAACAGCCACACAAACTTGGGCTGAGTAAATTAGATAGACGTGTTGCGTCACCTGTATTCCTTGTTTACCAGGAACCTTCACCTCTCCGTTACAAGGCTGGAGAATACAACAAGTTCCTCCTAAATGTTTCCCGACAGACCAGAGCTGCACATTACTACACATTGCACAGTCAAATAATGAAATTGAAAAGAGAAGTCTCCAGGGCTTGACCCCGGGATATGAACGTGACGGAGCCAAGTTGTAGTGACACTAGGACATTTTCACAGAAACATCGTTAGCCAACATGTTGCGTGCGCTTGTTTCGGAAACAGTTGGGCAACATTTTTCCATGTTTCCTTTGTGTTTCCCATGATCCATCTCAAATGGGTTACAAGAAACAGCGTTGGCCGACATTTCCGGCAACAAGCGACGTGGGCTGGTAGGTGACAGTGCTGATCTAAATCGTGTCCTCTGTTCATTATCCTGGGAGCGGCCATTTGTAAAATAACTTCAACATCTGTATGAGACGCGCGAGTGAAGTTCTTGAAACCACTACTGTCTTCGAACTTCAGTTCTGTCGGAACCATTTTGAACCATTTTACAGATCCACTGTCCTTTTCTTCTCTGTCTCCATGAACAGCTCATAGCTACATACAAAGCACAAGCCATAGCAGCATCCTCAACAGAGATCTTCCTTGACAAACATCCTCCTCGACAGACATCTTCCTCAACAGACATCCTCCTCAACAGACATCTTCCTCGATAGACATCCTCCTCAACAGACATCCTCCTCGACAGACATCCTCCTCAACAGACATCCTCCTCGACAGACATCCTCCTCGACAGACATTCTCCTCGACAGACATCCTCCTCGAGACATTCTCCTCAACAGACATCCTCCTCAACAGACATCCTCCTCTCAACTGAACTCTGTATGGGCAACAAATGTTTCCAAATGTTCTGAGCTTTAAGGTATAGGTAGCCCAAAACCAGTTTAATCTGTAATTTTTTAAATTATAAGTAAATATTATCAAAGTGTAAGTGCTTAAAAACACAAAAAATGTATACTATTCCATTATTTAAGCATTCCTAATCACAAAATAAACAATAAAAGAGGACATATTTTCTTTGATACTAAACAGATCTTAGATTTCAAAAATGCCTCTTTTAAGGGTCCTTACAGCTTGAAGCATCCTCACCTGGTTCTTTAATGTCAGAAAGTGCAATATTTTGTGGTCCATTAGCGTCGGGTGTTGATGTGTGCTCGTAGCCGTCACTTATCTCCTCTTTGTTAGCACTTATTAAGTGAGCATCCTCCGATGTAGCTTTATTACTTTCCGTTATTTCGTGCCCTGTTTCACCAGTTACCGAATGTACATCCGTTTTTTTCAAAGCGATATTTAGATTATCGTTATTTTGATATAATGAATTACAGTCTTCGTTAACTTTAGTGTCAGCTGAAATTATGGTTTTACCATCTGGTTCTTCAGTGGTATCGAAAAATTCTTCCTCCTTTTGTTCTTTTGGTGAAACTGTGTTTATGGTTGTGTCACCTTTATGGTCAATAATACCTTGTAACTTTTCTCGGGTATTTTCCTGAACGGTTACGTTTTTATCAATGCTCGATGTTCGACACTCTGAGTGCTCTTGTTCATCCCCCAGGTTGTCTAGTCTGGCCTGCGAGACCTCTCCTAGGACAGTTTCCGAGTCGGGTCTCTCCTCTAACAGTTCAGAAGAACTCTCAGCGCCGCTCGTGGTCGTCACACTGACATCCTCCCAAGAGTCGTCTCCTCCGCCTTCGGAATCAACCTCTCTAGATGCGTCCGACTCTGTGATAACTTCGTCGTCATTTTCTTTGTCCGGACACCTGCCGCCCCGTTTGCCAGAATACTTCCTGCCGAGCCGGGCCTTGGCCAGGGCCCGAGGTCTTTGCCGCCTGGGCTTGGGGTCTGAGGGAGGCAAAGGCGGTTTCAAGGACGCAACATTGAGCGTCACGGTCTGGACTATTCTCGGGGACGAGTCTTGGGTGTTCGGCAACGATCGTTTCAGGTTTAAACTTGACGTCTGTTGAACCGCTTCGTCCTCTGATTGGCTGCTGTAGCTGGGACGAACGTTCTGTCTGGGCCCGACCCTGCCGGTCCCGACTATTTGTGGGACTTTCACTGCAACAGGGAACAAGGATCGTATCAGCGGCAACCAATGGGAGAGAGAGGGAAGCACACAGGCCGAGTTATCCGAGAAATTTGGTCTTACCTCTAACCCTCTTAACTTCAGGACTTGGGACGACAGCTTCATTGGAGAAAGAGATCTTGAAGGTTTGTCCCACGCTGACCACGTTTCTGTCCCCAGGAGTACCAGCGATTGAGCCAGGGCCGGAAACCCGGGACGAATCGTCCCCGACAAATTTCCGCTGTTCGGCACGAGTGAATCTTTCATCAGAGGTGTAAGGCAGAGATTGAGATTCAACCAGGTCCTCGGACGTTGATACTTTATTGACGAGGTGTGGATCTGGAGATTTGTCCGTCTTGCGGATCTCCCGGGGAGTAGTTCTAGCCAATGGCTTGCCTCTGCCGCGAGGGGTAGCTCTCTGTGAGCCTGTAACTATGGTTTTATTAGTGGGCGCATGGGTGTTGCCGGATGTTGGCGCCTGTGATTCCGGCTCCTTGAAAGCGTTCATTTTCAAACTCCTCCCTCTGTTGGGCGATGTGCGTTGCTCTATCCCTGTTAACGGAGAAATAGGAGTGATGTGACGTTAAAAGTTAAAATACAACAAATATTACCTCTTAAAACAAACAACGACTTTCTTTACAAAACCCTCCCCCTTTTTTAGTACTGACTCTTACTACCGTTCAGGATATACACTTACACTGATGGTATTAGGGATGAGGAAGGTTATATTTATAGAGTGTGTACCTGCATTTGTGCTGAAGGAGAGTGGAGAATCATTTTAGAAAAACTACCCTTAGTGAAGGGCTTGAGTGAGGTTCAAACCTTAATCTCCCTGTCATCGGCAGTCTAGCCTACTGTGAGAATAGCGCCTTAGACCATGCTGCCACCGAAACAGGTTACAGAGACATTTACTAAACAGATTTAGTGGGGCGAAAAAAATATCAATTACTGAAAAGAAAACTTTTTTTTTTAACCCTTTCGAGTAACCAACAAGTACAAAATATGTCGGTGCAGGGATATTATATAGCCTTATATTCGAGAGATGATTGACCAAACAGAAACAAGAAAACAATAACGCAGTTCCCTCAGAGATGATAAAAAGTGTAGGTTGCGGTTATTAAAAGGAGATACTTCCCGTCGAACCGATTCACATCGACACAGGTCACTTGTCTTATTCTAAACAGGGGTCGGGGAGATCCAACTACCTGTGTTGTTGTATGCTGGCTTATCACTCCTTGCCACTTCTCTTCTCGTCATTTTACTCCCGTCAACACTTTGCTGGAGGACTGTGTCACCACTTGCACCGTGATCAATTTGACGTGCTGTTAAAAAGAGGTTTACAATTATTTGTTATTTATATATATATAAATATATATATATATATATATATTTAGCACCGCGTCTTACTACCCGTTCGGGTTATACGCTTTAAGTGCTAACTACACTAATGGATTAGGAACTGGGAAGGTTGAATTAGAGGAAATGAACCCGCATTTGCGTGGAGGGAGAGTGGAAAACCATTTAGGAAAAACCACCCCCAGTTCACTCGACGTAGATTCGAACCTCGATCTCCTCGTCCTCAGCAGTCGAGCTCAACACGACTAGTGCGTTAGCCAACTACGCCACCGAGGCGGGTAATTATTTGTTATTAGAACAAAACAACTTAAACTGTGTTGTGTTCTAGGTTAAGTAGGAAACTAAATCATACTCGGTTTGAGGAAAGACTTGGAGGTGGATCCAATCCTATATAAATTCTAGAAACCAAATTCAAATACTTGAATCTTTAAACTTTTACTATTTTTAATTAAAGTGAAAATATTTAATAGTGAATTTATGTACTAATTATGCTAATGTGTTGGGGTTATCAGGGTTGAACTTAGAGGAAGTGTACCGGCATTTGCATAGAAGTGGAAAAACCACCCTCAGTACACCCAACCGGGGTCAAACCCCGATCTCATGTTCAGCAGTCTAGTCTATTGCAAGAATAGCACCTTAGACCATAAGGCCACTGAAGCAAATTGGTTCATATTAAGCCTTTACAAACAAAATGGTGTGTTTAGCTGGATCGCTGCCAGTTCCCTGTGTGGATATTAATTTGTTTTAAACTCACAATCATGATTAGACCAAGGACTTTGGTCCGAGTAATTGCCCCTGGGAGGGGCCCCTCTGACTAGTTTTCTGGGAGACTGGTCTTCATTGCCCCTGAAATCATTAATACTTCACATAGTAAGGGTGGATCCTTCACATGGTAAGGGTGGATCCTTCACATGGTAAGGGTGGATCCTTCACATAGTAAGGGTAAATCCTTCACATAGTAGGGGTGGATCCTTCACATGGTAAGGATGGATCCTTCACATGGTAAGGATGGATCCTTCACATGGTAAGGATGGATCCTTCACATGGTAAGGATGGGTCCTTCACATGGTAAGGATGGGTCCTTCACACGGTAAGGATGGATCCTTCACATGGTAAGGGTGGATCCTTCACATGGTAAGGATGGATCCTTCACATAGTAAGGGTGGATCCTTATCATAGTAAGGATGGATCCTTCACATAGTAAGGGTGGATCCTTCACATAGTAAGGATGGATCCTTCACATGGTAAGGGTGGATCCTTCACATAGTAAGGGTGGATCCTTCACATAATAAGGGTGGATCCTTCACATAGTAAGGGTGGATCCTTCACATGGTAAGGATGGATCCTTCACATAGTAAGGGTGGATCCTTCACATGGTAAGGATGGATCCTTCACATAGTAAGGGTGGATCCTTCCCATAGTAAGGGTGGATCCTTCACATAATAAGGGTGGATCCTTCACATGGTAAGGATGGATCCTTCACATAATAAGGGTGGATTTTTCACATGGTAAGGATGGATCCTTCACTTAGTAAGGGTGGATCCTTCACATGGTAAGGGTGGACCCTTCACATAGTAAGGGTGGACCCTTCACATAGTAAGGGTGGATCCTTCACATAGTAAGGGTGGAACCTCCACATAGTAAGGGAGGATCCTTCACATAATAAGGGTGGAGCCTTCACATAGTAAGGGTGGATCCTTCACATAATAAGGGTGGATCCTTCACATAGTAAGGGTGGATCCTTCACATAATAAGGGTGGATCCTTCACATAATAAGGGTGGATCCTTCACATAGTAAGGGTGGATCCTCCACATATTAGTTTAAAGGTTATTAAACCCGCTACTTATATCGCACCCACCCTTGCGCCATCTTTTCGTTGTCCCATTCTCGTCTCCAATGACCCTCTGCTGTCTTCTGCCTGTTGATGCGATCTTGGTCGATACGATTCCTCTCGGCCCGCCACGCCTCGTACTCTGGGCTCGACAGGTCGTGCTGACTCCTCTGCTCCTACGCAACAGAACACACAGGTCTTCACTCGACTCAACGCCGGCACAAAATGTTGAGACTGTCCATCACAGATTTGATGTGGTTCAGTCACTATCCATCACGGATTTGATATGGTTCAGTCACTGTCCATCACGGATTTGATATGGTTCAGTCACTGTCCATCACGGATTTGATACGGCTCAGTCACTGTCCATCACGGATTTGATATGGTTCAGTCATTGTCCATCACGGATTTGATATGGTCCAGTCACTGTCCATCACGGATTTGATTCGGTTCAGTCACTGTCCATCACGGATTTGATATGGTTCAGTCACTGTCCATCACGGATTTGATATGGTTCAGTCACTGTCCATCACGGATTTGATGTGGTTCAGTCACTATCCATCACGAGTTTGATATGGTCCAGTCACTGTCCATCACGGATTTGATTCGGTTCAGTCACTGTCCATCACGGATTTGATATGGTTCAGTCACTGTCTATCACGGATTTGATATGGTTCAGTCACTGTCTATCAAGGATTTGATATGGTTCAGTCATGTCACTACCCACAATACACAAAAAATACCATAGTAATAAAGACACAGAATTTGGAGGAAAAAGACAGCAAGGGAGAAAGCAGAGAGAGGAGGCGCAGATAACAGCAAGTGTGTGAGGGAGAGGATGGAGAAAGTGTGGAGGCATTTTACTAAGCCCGCTCGGCCACAAACTACATGATGATGATGATGATGACGACACACCCTAAACGAAGATGTATCACAACAGGGCATCTCTATAAAGAAAACCTCTTTTCGCTTCATGAGGTATTGTATTGCATTTGGAAGAAGGTTTAGGAAAGGTGGATAGAAACATATAAAAAAAGGTTAAATTCTTCTTTCTTTCCCATGATGCTCTTAAACAACCACTATAAAATTCCACGGCTAGCCGGGGAGAGTGGTTCCCTCATTTATTTATCACATGGTTCTACGCGTGTACAGATATCGTGACTCTTGACCGAGCCAGCGCCTCTGGTCTTCACGATGTTGCCGCGAGGCCGACCAGACCGTCGGACGATGTAGGGGGTACCTATTCAGTTATCTCTCTCCGTGAAGAATAGGCGGTCCAGTCGCCTGATAGCTCGTTTAGGAAGTATTTGTGTTTAGCCGAGAGGAATTTCTACGCTCGCCTAACATGATTTAGGTAATTTTTAAGGACTGGATGGCTTGGCTACCATATTGTGGGGCCATTTAGTGAATGTTTGTTTTCTGCGTGGTCCTTAGGACCCACATTTTAAGGTGGGAATGTTCCCACACAACGGCCCGCTAGACCATGTTTAGTCAGCGGTGCGTTTAGAAGGGGAAGGGGCTCTTCAGTCAGTTCGAGGCTAAGCAGTCTTAACCGATTTGATAGTTTATTTATGTTGATAATATGTTCCACATTTGGTTCTCAACCAGTGGAGGTTTCTGCCGGCCAGGTACGACTCGAGTCTAATAGTTGATTTGTATTACGAGTGAGTACCACCTTTTGGTACTCAGCCCCTGGTTCAGTATGCCTGTCTTAGGCTCATTGGCCCTGCAGGGGCACCCGACAACCTGGCCGAGAACACTGGATCCGAGCTTACCCTATGCTGAGCGATACTTTTACAAGTAGGGAGGAATGCCAGGCCTCCACCGTGGTTCGGATTCCACGTTAAACTGTAGGTCCTCCATTTCATCTCACAATCACCCTACCATTATCAATCACCCTACCATTACACATTAGCGTAAGTGCATATAACCCGAACGGGTAGTAAGACGCAGTGCTAATAATAATAATAATAATACAAGTAGGGCTAGACCCGGCCTCCCTAAGGGCGGGCGCATCATGCCGCTGTCTTATCAACTGATTATATCTGATTATGTATTCCATTCGCCCTGGTGGCAATCTTCCCCCATCCTAATTGTGGACTGTGATCTGTAGCGGTTGAATGTGTATACTTTGCTTTGTTCCCATTAAACTGATTTGTTATTTCAAAGTTATTTGTTTGCTTTTGCAAATATCCTGTCTTGTCTATTTACCTTGTATGAGATGGGGCAGTCTCTGGACGAGACTAGAGCGGTCGTGTCAGTTTCGAAGATTCACAAACCTCGAGTAAATATCACTCTATCATCAAAGATTCAAAAGTTTGCTCATCTGAAGGAAATAGAAAATTAGGATTAGGTCCCCCCGCAGCAAAACTCACCCTGCGCCTGTCTCTGCCCCTGCTTCCGTAACCTCCGTCCCGAGGTCCACGACGGGGGGGCCTGTCCTCTCTGACAGAGTCACGGTCATGGTCAGCCAGGAAGTTGTAAACAGGATCCGGAGGTGGCCCGTTGCCCTGAGACAACACTAAGTACTAACAAGATGGCACTGAAACAACACTAAGTACTAACAAGGTGGCACTGAGACAACACTAAGTACTAACAAGGTGGCACTGAAACAACACTAAGTACTAACAAGATGGCACTGAGACAACACTAAGTACTAACAAGATGGCGCTGAAACAACACTAAGTACTAACAAGATGGCGCTGAGACAACACTAAGTACTAACAAGATGGCGCTGAAACAACACTAAGTACTAACAAGATGGCGCTGAGACAACACTAAGTACTAACAAGATGGCGCTGAAACAACACTAAGTACTAACAAGATGGCGCTGAGACAACACTAAGTACTAACAAGATGGCGCTGAAACAACACTAAGTACTAACAAGATGGCGCTGAGACAACACTAAGTACTAACAAGATGGCGCTGAAACAACACTAAGTACTAACAAGATGGCGCTGAGACAACACTAAGTACTAACAAGATGGCGCTGAAACAACACTAAGTACTAACAAGATGGCGCTGAGACAACACTAAGTACTAACAAGATGGCGCTGAAACAACACTAAGTACTAACAAGATGGCGCTGAGACAACACTAAGTACTAACAAGATGGCGCTGAAACAACACTAAGTACTAACAAGATGGCGCTGAGACAACACTAAGTACTAACAAGATGGCGCTGAAACAACACTAAGTACTAACAAGATGGCGCTGAGACAACACTAAGTACTAACAAGATGGCGCTGAAACAACACTAAGTACTAACAAGATGGCGCTGAGACAACACTAAGTACTAACAAGATGGCGCTGAAACAACACTAAGTACTAACAAGATGGCGCTGAGACAACACTAAGTACTAACAAGATGGCGCTGAAACAACACTAAGTACTAACAAGATGGCGCTGAGACAACACTAAGTACTAACAAGATGGCGCTGAAACAACACTAAGTACTAACAAGATGGCGCTGAGACAACACTAAGTACTAACAAGATGGCGCTGAAACAACACTAAGTACTAACAAGATGGCGCTGAGACAACACTAAGTACTAACAAGATGGCGCTGAAACAACACTAAGTACTAACAAGATGGCGCTGAGACAACACTAAGTACTAACAAGATGGCGCTGAAACAACACTAAGTACTAACAAGATGGCGCTGAGACAACACTAAGTACTAACAAGATGGCGCTGAAACAACACTAAGTACTAACAAGATGGCGCTGAGACAACACTAAGTACTAACAAGATGGCGCTGAAACAACACTAAGTACTAACAAGATGGCGCTGAGACAACACTAAGTACTAACAAGATGGCGCTGAAACAACACTAAGTACTAACAAGATGGCGCTGAGACAACACTAAGTACTAACAAGATGGCGCTGAAACAACACTAAGTACTAACAAGATGGCGCTGAGACAACACTAAGTACTAACAAGATGGCGCTGAAACAACACTAAGTACTAACAAGATGGCGCTGAAACAACACTAAGTACTAACAAGATGGCGCTGAAACAACACTAAGTACTAACAAGATGGCGCTGAAACAACACTAAGTACTAACAAGATGGCGCTGAAACAACACTAAGTACTAACAAGATGGCGCTGAAACAACACTAAGTACTAACAAGATGGCGCTGAAACAACACTAAGTACTAACAAGATGGCGCTGAAACAACACTAAGTACTAACAAGATGGCGCTGAAACAACACTAAGTACTAACAAGATGGCGCTGAAACAACACTAAGTACTAACAAGATGGCGCTGAAACAACACTAAGTACTAACAAGATGGCGCTGAAACAACACTAAGTACTAACAAGATGGCGCTGAAACAACACTAAGTACTAACAAGATGGCGCTGAAACAACACTAAGTACTAACAAGATGGCGCTGAAACAACACTAAGTACTAACAAGATGGCGCTGAAACAACACTAAGTACTAACAAGATGGCACTGGAACAACACTAAGTACTAACAAGATGGCACTGAAACAACACTAAGTACTAACAAGATGGCACTGAAACAACACTAAGTACTAACAAGATAGCGCTGAAACAACACTAAGTACTAACAAGATGGCGCTGAAACAACACTAAGTACTAACAAGATGGTTCGATTATCTGCATGGTTGAACATTTTATCGTTGGTGGAATGTAAGTTACCCTCTTTTTACAATGATAAATTAACGACCGGGGGACGGATGCTGTGTCTATTCTAGACTTAAGGGATTATGGTAGAAAGTACCATGAGTGAAAAATAATAAAGAAATCTTTTCATCAAACGATAAATTTTACTTCATAATTAAGTTAGACATAATTTTTTTGTTGGCCTACCGATAATATTTATCAAAAGTGAAAGCTGCCGATAACGTAAATTTGCAAATAGAGGTAAATAATGTATTTGAAAATTGTTTCAGTAACTTTTGTAAACCGAATAAAGTCCATTGCCGACTGAATCGGTTTCAGGAAGAAACAAAACCGCCAACATTCACCTGACAAAGCGTGTTCTATTGAACAAATAAAATTACAATTCTGTCCGAGATATTATTGGCCCTCCCAAGTTTGTGTGCACAACTTCCCAGCGTGTCACGACCCACAGTTTGAGAACAGCTGTTTTATGTGCTCCTTGTTATATTAGGTTTTATCATGAGAAAATGTAATATTAAATAAATATGAACATGCATTAGGAGCAAAGAAATAAAGTATATCTACGTGACGAGATCAAGTGCAGACTCACCTCCCCGAAAGTGTAAGTTTTGGCGACTGATTTCCTAGATCTAGGACTTGTACCGGTACTTATAATTGCAGTTTGTTCTACGTGTCTTCCTTCTCTCGGAGTTTGTGAATGCGGAGTTGTTCGGTTATAAGACGAGGAGTCTGATGGGGTGTGACCACTTTGTTGTGAGCGTCTCGGCTCTGACGGATAAGAGGAACGTTCGTTCGTCCAATCTTCAACCGAAGCTTTCGGCTGGACTAGAGCATTTAGTTTGGCTGCATTCTGCTTGTCTGCCTCCACCTCCTAGAGTAAAAACAACTAACTTTAAATCTCATGTTAGATACGTATTACGCATATACTGTGTCACCTAAATATGCATTTCCACCCACAGTAAACTAAACTGCCGATGGCGGGGTGATTGATCAAGGTTCAAATCTAAGTCACATATATTGAGGCATTGTCTAAAATTGTATTACACTCTCTCTCAACGCACACGCGGCTACACTTCCTTTAAATATGACCTTCCTAATCCCTAAAACCATTAGTGTAATTAGGACACAAGTGTATAACCCGAACGTATAGTAAGACGCGGCTTGCTAAGATAAAATATGCATTTGAATGTAAACACGACTAAATAACATGCACATTTAAGGCACACGCATTAATACAAAAGTCGTAAAGCAAAAACATTAATAAAACACTATGAGATTACACAAACCAAAGCTTCAAAACTATTTTAACAAAGGAGAATTTAATTTAAAATATCTTAATAAAGAAAAAGTACCGTAAATAATATTATTATTACCAAATGCCTCCGTTTTATCTCTTCATTTCTTTTTTTAATTCGTTCGATACGTTCTTCTAAAAGAAGCTCTTCATCTTTGCTACGAGACATTTTATTTGTGATATTTTATGTTCATAAGTTATGATAAAATAAAAACTCACTCATTCGAGGTTCATTGAAAACGAACGCTCTTTTAATACCGGAGTCATTGTAAACAAAAAGGGGTCCTATTGGGAGCTTATGCGGAAGTGAAATGACCTTAAATCGGAAGTCATTTACCCCAAAGGGCTAGTTCAGAAAGTCAGGATATTCCCTCAAATCAAAGAGATAGAAGAAAAAAAGGAATCGGTAATGGCATTGTCCATTTTGGTTTAGAAACCATTAAACACTTTCAATAGGACTAGACTGATGGAAACCTAATTTGTTATCAATGATGTTTCACGCGTTAAAATTAGAGTGAGGTGAAATAGTGTCAACAATTTTGCGACTTCAAAAAGAAATAATAATAAAATATTTAACCTAGGTAATTTGGACAAAAATATAAAAATATCCAAGTTGATCGATTGGTGACCATGATATGTCAAAACCATTAATATATTTACTATACAGAATCTTATACGTTGATGTAGCATGTAAAACCGGCTAGAAAAAAACCCCATAAATATAATTAACACAGTGATTAAAACTGTTAATATATTCAAATAATATGTGGCAAGTGTTAACTCACTGTGGATTTATGTTGTCGGGAAACGCCAAAGCTCCAGTCGAGTTGCCCCAGCTGGCCGGGCCAGCACGTCAACGTCTTACTCTTCCAAGGAGAGGCAGATAATATTCTCTGAGTGCCACACCACCAAAGAGTGTTAGTGGTCACTCAGCACAATTTCACAACTTAGCCCTCTTTCCCCCTTAGATGCTAATATGTCCCCGAGTTCGTCATTTCCCTATCACATAATATATTCTATTGTATCAATTATACGAAAAAAGAACTTGGATGTAAACCTACATCGCCGAATAATCTACGAGTGGCTACTATGTCCATAAGATATAGTTTTTTTCAGTCAGACTGTCTGACTTTAATGGCTATGGCCATAAGGCTTAGTTTTAAATGTTACTCGTAATTCCTCTTCTATGTCCATAAGACATAAGAGTTGTTTGTCAAAATTATGACATGTTTCCCTATGCCCATATAACATAGTTTATAATGAAGGGTTTAATGCTCTATTTACCATGGATCATACGACTTTAATTACTATGTCAGTATGTCTAACTTCTTTGTCTAGTCTTTAAGACATAGTTTTATATATTAGGGAATAATAATGACTCCCTAAACGATATGGCCATGTTTAGGATCTCTTTACGGCGCAAATAAAGCTATCTAACGTTTTCTTTAATGACCTAGTTAGGTCAGTGACAGATAGCAGTCACTACTGTCTCTTTGTAGTGTATCTATTTAGGGTGCGCAACCTGTGGGAGCACTACTAGTTGGTAGTAGTGGCCCGCGGGAATAGTGTTTGTCTCCGGCCCCTGTAGGAGTTGTTTGTATCAAGTTATACTAATTATTGCGCGCCCTAGTAATGGGTGGAAGTATATTTATACTATTGAATGTCCAGGCAGCACTTATTAGGAATTGACCGGCCATAGTATGTTAACCATGCAGATGCCCGATTGCTAACCAATTACTATTTGTAAAATTCTGGTTCCTCTTAAAGGAAATTAACTTTAGGTTTTGGTAATCTTTATGGAGTTAACTCATGCTGGCTAACATACATATCTACCCTCATAGTAGCTCTATAAAATTAGGATTAAATACCCCTTGTTTTCATTCGCTATAATTTCACTATTATTCATGAATAGACCTTTCAGGTCTTAGTCTGGTATTAGCTAGGCTAGATTATCGTCATGTCTTGTGACTTAACCTTATATTATTATTTGTTTCCTATCTTGGACTGCCGCTAGGTTGAGACAGTCGCTCCCTCATAGGTGAATGAGCGTTGATCCTTATTTTAAGAGTTATTAAACTAACCTATAATATATTCTATGTTACTTCTGTTAATTCCTTGTCACCAAGGTGTTTATTTCTACTCCTGGCTGTCGTGAAGTTTACGACTATGGTGACTGAATAATTTCTGTTTGATCGAAAATGTATTTAAAACTTATGTAATTCTATTTCTCTTGTTAACAATTAAGACTTTAATCTGCTCCAAATGATTAAAATCTTTCAAGCGCATATTTTAGAATCTGATGATTTTGGTCTCAAATCCACTAGAAAGTCCAAGATCGACGGTCGACGTAGACTCGTACCCCACAACAAGGCCCCGTCGAAATGACAATTTTTTTTTTTACTTTTCCGACATTTCTATTGAAATATGATCACAAGTTGTCCAAATAATATACCATTTAATCCATTAGCTGACCAATTTATTGAGGCATTTTTTTTCTTTCAAAATTAATTATTCTTTTTATTTTAAATTATAATGTAATAACCCATTATAAAATATAAAAAATATGCAAAAATAATAATTACCTATTATTCTGGATGTTTTTCAAAAAATGTCAATTTTCGAAGCGTTGAACATAAGTGAAATAAAAACTTTATAACATTCACTAAATTAGAAACCACAACACTATAAAATGTATAAAAAAGTTTAAAAACACTTAAGTTTAAAAAATAAAGAAAAGTTTGAATGTTAAAAAACAAAGTGAATAAACAATCATAGATAAGGTAGAAGTAATAAACATTATAATTTTGTCCCTAATAAACGATAACAATGACGCAGATGTCAGAGCTCACAGTACTCTAGACATCTATCTACCATATCTAGAAGGCACTGGATTTCTCTGACATCTGTTGGACATTCATAGAACTACTACAAAACAATATTATTGTATTGATATAACACAGCGAGAAAGATACGTCAAAGTCAGTGGACGGACAAATCACGCGAGCAACGCTCGTCAAAATCCCTGCTGTACTGATTTGTTAAACTTATATATTTCTCTTAGGTCTCATCCTTCCCGTATTGTAATTGTAGTCGTGAGGATTCATTGATGCTGATGGTAAAGAATGATAGAAGATAAGAACGTGTGAAAGGAGCCGTCTCTCTTCCCTCTACCTTCCTCCATGTATAGCTACGAGGTGCTGCCCTACAAAGTACGCCGAGGGTGCAGGGTAGCAGCTACTATGATAATGCTAATCTTTTTCTTGCACATCAGTGTTCATTGTTTCAAAGGCCTTAGGCCTTGCGCCCTAAGTGCGCCCACCTCCTCGTAGCCGAAAAGTTGCCAGTATGTTTAAATACATCACAACTGAGTATATATTATATTGTTTTTTTAACAGATATAAAAATATATAAAGGGGGTCTTCAACAACAACAACAACTACCCGACAATTAAATTATCAAGTTGGTGATCCATTAGAGGATTTAGAAAACGTAGATCAAGCTCTTACATTATTATTATTAGCACCGCGTCTTACTACCCGTTCGGGTTATACGCACTTACGCTAATGTGTAATGGTAGGGTGATTGTGAGATGAAATGGAGGACCTACAGTTTAACGTGGGATCCGAACCACGGTGGAGGCCTGGCATTCCCCACATTCACAAGATGTATTGTCAGAGGTGAAGGAAGGGTTTGGCGATCAGATAAATCTGTGCCGGGACCTAGGATTGAACCTCGGTCGCCAACACAGAAGTCTGACACCTTACCACTAAACCGCCAGGTCACCACTGATACTTATACTTATACTCAAACACAACGCTATATAAACATACTGGCAGCTTGTAACCTTCGATTATGGGGGGTGGGGAGAGCGCAAGACCGACGGCCTTTAAAAAGTAATAAAAACTGATGTGTCAAGAGAAGGATAAGCATTATCATTGAAGCTGCCGCCTTGCGTCTTCGACACATTTTGTAGTTGCCAGTATGTATGTATGTTTGTATATTCCATAGCAAAATGTACCTCGAAAAATAAGTATTATTTACACATTATCAAAGTTTAGAACTGCTCTGAATCAGAAATCGAGATATCGAAGGCGCAACTTTAGCGGGCGAGTCACTGTGAACGTCGTGATTCCCATCCATGTTGACGTAGCTGAAGTTACTCCGAGACTTGAATTTTTCAAAACATTTCCTAAATATTTCATAAGACAGCGCTCTTCGAGCATACTTGCTGATGATTAATAGCTGTGGGCACCTGGAACACAAAAATTAATCATCAACATCTCCATTAAATAATTTGAATTTAGTTTTGCTCGCTTTTTTTAAATGCAATATTGATTATTTGATTATACATCTAATTGAGATGGGATCTTCTAATTCTCAATTAATTGAGGATTCAAGATTTGAGAAAAAATCAAATTAACGCTTAAAAAAACAACTTTAGTTTTATTAGCACCGTGTATTACTACCCATTAAGAGTTATACATTTATGTACTAATCATGCCAATAGTTTTAGGGATGAAGTTTATATTTATAAGTGGACCCACATTTGCGTGGAGGAAGAGTGGAAAACCATTTTGGAAAAGAAAACACTCAAAACACCCGACCAAGATTCAAACATCAATCTCCCTGTCATCAGCATTCTAGTCTACTGCAAGAGAAACGCCTTAAACCATGTGGCCAGCGTCATTAAAAAAAAAATTATTTTCATTTTGATTTGGAATTTGTGTTTGATCCGCCATACTGCTGTGTGATGGTTTAGCCTAACACAATTAACTATAGGAAAGACTTACAACCATACTCGAGATCATTAACTTATCAATTAACTAAATATATTAGCCTATAATTTTTTTTCGATAACAATTTAAGAATTAATACAGTAAAATAAGAATAATATGTTTACCATGTTAGTGAGATTCATATTTGAGATTCGGGTGACCTGGCGGTCTAGGGGTAAAGTGTCAGACTTCTGTACTGGTGGCCGGGGTTCAATCCTCGGCCCCGGCACAGATTTATCTGATTACCAAACCCTTCCTTCACCTCTGACAAGACATCTGGTGAATGTGGGGAATGCCAGGCCTCCGCCGTGGTTCGGATTCCACGTTAAACTGTAGGTCCTCCATTTCATCTCACAATCACCCTACCATTACACATTAGCGTAAGTGCGTATAACCCGAACGGGTAGTAAGACGCGGTGATAATAATAATAATAATTTGAGATTCGGGATTTTTAGGTAAAATAAAACCCTTGGATTCAACCAATCTCTAATTTATAACTTGTGATAGGTCTAAATCACTTTTTCCTCGTGGAAATAACTAGGATTCGTTTATATCCAACACCGGCAACTGTTGACTACTAAATTGCGCACGTCGCATCAACCACGTGGTCTCAGGATCGCGTTCATTTCATAAAACACGCAAGTCAACACTTGATTTGTTTTGAGCGCGAGAGGAGGTAGGATCGAGAAGGTAAGGAACTGTAATGAGGGTGGAAAAGGAAAGAAACCTTTGGATTATGAAGGAGATGAAGGAAAAACAATCGTGGAAGGACAGAGGAAGATGGAGTCATTTTACTAAAGTGACCCGGCCTCAGGCTGGAAACAGTTGATGATGATGATGATTATGAACCACACCTCCAGGTAGAATATCACACCAAAGTGGAATATACATTTATCAGAAAGATAAAGTGAATACCTGACATTATCAAACACTGCCAATAGCTGGTTCATGTCGAACAGAGGGTAGACCATCAACTTGAGGCGCTGATCGGCGACGAACCTGAACCTGTCCGAGGTCTCCAC
This sequence comes from Timema shepardi, assembly GCA_902151425.1. Lineage (NCBI taxonomy): Eukaryota > Metazoa > Arthropoda > Insecta > Phasmatodea > Timematidae > Timema > Timema shepardi. Next base: position 21,535 of record CABFVX010004578.1, on the reverse strand, counting down.
CACTGAACGCTCCAATAGCTCCTTGCCTGCTACCGACGATATCTTATCCATCCTCTTGTTCAGCAATCTGTCCAGAGCTTCACGATAAGAATAGCTCGGTGGAATGTCGTGCGTGTCGAGTTTACTCAACATCTCATGGTACACCCGCAGATAAGACCCGATCCTCCGCGTGGGGACATCGATGGAAGATATTGCGTCTATCATGATGAGCTTATCGACGAGCTCGGGGTAGACCGAGGCAAACATTACACCCAGTTGACCGCCAAAGCTGTGTCCCATCCACGCAAACTTTGTCCACCCTAGATGTCTGACGATGCGGAGGACTGCGTCCATGTAGTCGAGGAAGTCGAGCGGTATTCCCGGCGGGAAGTGAGAGGACAGGCCGTGCCCCGGTAAGTCGACACACAGGTAGTAGTGCGAGGTTGGTAGCAGTGGGATCAGACGGTTGAACGAGCCACAGTTGTCCAGGATGCCGTGGAGGACAAGGACCGGGATGCTGTTGGGATCATTCCACCCTCTCGCTGGACAAGGTACAAACAAATATTACTCAATGGACAGTTACAAAAAACTCTGTTAATTAGTTCAACTAATTAGAAATATGCCTCACCCGCAATATGACCCCACGGCACCGGGATGGTGTGATCCACAAAAGGTTTAGAAGCTTTACAGTTGGCAATCCTGGTTTGAACATATTTCTCTTCCAGAATACTGCCATCGCCGGCAGACTCTGTATGTTCTATTTCTGAACTCATAGAAAGAACCTGGGAGAAATTACAAAGATAATTACAAAGATAATTACCAACCTTAGAATAAATGTGCGATAACATTTACCAACGTGTACAATTTGCTTACAAAAATTTATAATATTTTTATCACCGCGTCTTACAACACATTTGGGTTATACGCCTACCTATTAAGTAATATTATTATTATTATTAGCACGTCTTACTACCTGTTTGGGTTATATGCACTTACGCTTACGTGTAATGGTAGGGTGATTGTGAGATGAAATGGAGGACCTACAGTTTAACGTGGGATCCGAACCACAGTGGAGGCCTGGCACTCCCCACATTCTACAAGATGTCTTGTCAGAGGTGAAGGAAGGGTTTGGTAATCAGATAAATCTGTGCCGGGACCGAGGATTGAACCCTGGACCCCCAGGACAGAAGTCTGACACCTTACCCCTAGACCGCCAGGTCACCTATTAAGTAATAACACTAAATGTGTTAGGGATTAGAAAGATTTAATTTAGAGGAAATGCACCTGTATTTGTGTGGAGGGATAGTGGGAAACCTCAGGTGCGTCCGACCGGGAACCAGCCCCAATCTCCCCGTGTTTGGCAGTCAAAGTCTATATTGTGAGAGTAATAGCGCCTTAGACCATGCAGCCACCAAGGTGGGTTTTATCTCCTGTTGGGGATCAAGTCCTTATCACTTTGTGTAGAAATTGACCCAAACTTTTTGCCTTTCTAAGGACTGCCAATCACAGCAACGTAAATATATGCGCACACATCAAAATGAAAGCACCAACGGCAGTGAAATGATTCAGTGTTATGGAAATAAAATTATAGTTTTATGAACGAAGCAATTTCAGAAATAATTTTTTTTCTGAAAATTTAAAGACCCTGGGAAACGTAGCATCTCGAAAACAGTTTTCTGAGAAATACCAAGTTCTCAGAAAAAGTGGAGTCACATTGGTAGATTAGTATTCTTTATCGTCTGCACGGATCACATCTGCTTGCGCCTCGATTCTTACTGATAGGTTAATTGGACGGAATCTCCTACTTTTCTCATGGGTTTGTATGGTCCTGTGATTAAGGATACAGACTGTAAAGAAGTGACTTCAAATCATAAGAAACATAATGACGTGGAGATTATGGGCTCAGAACACTTTAGACACAATGTTAGTAAGGAGTATTGACACCTTAACTCAGTCGATATCATGACTGTACAGTGAGTTAAGGGCCCTGGGTTCAATTCCTGGCGCGGATGAAAAATATAGTAAGCTATTGGTGAAATGTTAATTTCCTCTTTCACAGATCAAATAATGGCTGGATGTTGTGTGTGTTCTAGATATAAGTTAATTTATAAGTCGTGTGATGATATAATCAGTCGGTTTAGAAAGTAAACGTTAATTACCTAAAATAAATTAAAATGTTAGGTAGTGTGGAGTCTATCTCTTATGGGCCACTTCACACCTTACGGATATAATCTCTCTACATGGAGATTTCGTTATTACCACTAAAATCAAGAGAACCTAGATTTTTATAAATGCTATTTTTGAAACATACTGAAAATCCCTAATTGCCTATTTAACTATTTAAAGGTAAGAAAGAACTGCTAGTAAAGATTTTAAATAAAAAAAGTTACTATTCTGAAAGTAATCCTTAAGTTTTATCCATTTTGTCTTATTAGAAAATACAAACCTTTCCTTATTCCAGCAAAGCCATAAGATCTTTCTCTATTATATTATCTAATCTTTTTTTTTATCACCGCGTCTTACTATCTGTTCAGGAATTCAGGTTAGACACATTATCTAATCAATTATTTACTAATACATAGACGATAAACATTGTGCTTATTACACTTAAATACCCCTACGCAATTATGTATTTACAATCAACTTTTTTCATAACAATGATTTTTACTAAATTATCATAATATAAAGATATTTATGGATAATATTACAGATTGTTATCAGCACAGATCATATTACTCTAGTAAGTTATTACGATATTTGCGGGCTTCCACCTCAGATAATATATTACAAACTTATTTGCCATGGCAAAATAAAAAATGGTTTAAAAACAAAAATTTTGAAATGTCACGCTGAGATAAAATACTTAAAAGATCACTAAATAGATGCGTAACTTTTTTTTATTCACACATTACCGCTTTTATGACGTGCCTTTTGAGATATCAAGTTTGGCCATTTTTTTATTTTTTTTATAACAACTTTTTTTTGTGTTAACAGTTTCTCGCGGAAACATCAAGAACAAATAGTACGATCGGTGGCTCACTTGATAGTAAATTTTTTTAAAAAAAAGGTACGATACCATAATAATTTAAAAAAGTATACTTGCTAATGAAGAGACAATTAGGAATTTAAACTTTTAGCTCGAAGTAAATAAAATAAAGAGGTCAAATTTGTAAATAGCTACATCATATTGCTATCGGCTAATTTACATTAATTTTAAGGGCACACAAGAGTATGGTAGACCACATTTTGATCTTGCCATGTCTTGCTCGCTGATATTTGTAGGGTATGGGTTTCCTAAATGGTTCCACGCTCTCTTCAAACAAATTTGGGTACATTTTCTCTAAGTTATACCTTCCTCATTTCTACCCTGCTCTGTATATGTAAAAAGACATGATGTAAAAGCATAAATTTTTTTTGTATAAGTAATTTCAATCATACTACATTTTAGAAAAATTCATCTCTCATGCTCATCAACTATTTTATTTTTCTCCTACAAAATAGTTGATTTTTTTTAGCAGAGGGTCTTACTACCCGTTCCGGTTGTACACTTATGTACTAATTACGCTAATGGGTTAATGAGGTTAAACAAAGATGAAGTGTACCTGCATTTGCATAAAGGGAGAGTGAAAACATATTTTATGATAAACCACCCTACAGAGATTCGAACCTAATCTCCTCGTCATTGGTGGTTTAGTCTAATGTGAGAGTATGCGGCCACCGAGGCAGATAGTTAGGGGTTTGAATTAAGGTTAAATATGTTTATTTAGAACTCAACCACTCGGCCTTAAAATGGACAATGTGGTGGGCCTCGCACTGAAACAAACCATAAGTAATGGTATTACAATACTTTATTAAATGGTTAGCAACCATACTATGGTATCTATTTTTCCTCTCTGCAAGTAATCACCTAAAACTCTTGTTTGTTCAAAGCTTCTTAGGGCCTGAATTAGAATAAATATCTGATAACATGTTAAATACGCCTATATATGACATAACATGATTGGATATTGCATTTCCAGATAGCGGTTAGTCGCAAAGTCCCTCTCTGACAAAATAACACAAGGCCACGGCTTCATTTAAAGATGCTACACCAATATCTGTGAAGAATCACTTCAACGGTCAATGGTGTTAAGATTTTAAGTGTTAGAAATATGTAAATCACAATGTTCCGAGCAATAATATTATTCATTTATGAAGTATTAGGACTAGTTTCATGGTCGGACTTAGTGTGGTGCTACATTAAATACAACTCAACACTTCCCTAAACCAGGATGAAGTGGCAGTTTTATCCATTCTAGTCTAGGAAGGCGTCGTCTTGTGTTCGGTGCAGCACCGCTCTCGAGGCGTACCAAGTCCGATTGAAATAAGCCCTTTGTCTTTATTATTGATGCAAAGCTCTAGCCACCATCAGAGGATATTTTATTCACTACCGAATCAAAAAATAATAGACAAATATTTAATTACAAGACCTCTCTGAGAAGGGAAAGTTTTTTTTAACAATAACATAAATGCCATGAACTTTTGATGTAAAACGTGCCAATCGTGAAATGGTAGGTTCATTACTACTGCAGTTTATTCACAATTCAAATGGATGTAATTAAATTTTAATTGTTTTAATGGCACCATCTAAACACTATATTAACTCTCGAATAGTGATGTGATGTTAAAAAATGTTCAACATATTTAAATGGAACAAATGTGTCAGATATTCCAATTTTAAAGTTTTCCTTTCAGTAAAATTCACTCTAAGGATGTTAATACCAGAAATATTTTGACAATAAAACAATAGAAATTATTCCGGTTTGACTTTCATGCAGATGTTAATACTTAGAAATTATAATTGAAACCTTTACGAAAACATCACCTTCCCCTGTGATTCAATAATCGGAACTTTTTTTTTACCAGAAAATGTTATCTCAACTCTTGAGGTGGTGCAAATTTTCTCTTAAACCACGTCTAACGCAGTTAGGAATTCGTTCGGAGAAGGACAGGTATTTAAAGAAAACAAATATTTAGTTCCAAATGTATGTATTCTTTGCTTTAAATCAAAATGCCAATGAGGTGTTTTTTTATACAAGGAAACAGGACATTATTACCTTATAAAACAATATGAAACAAAAATAAACAGTACAAGTAACCATATGCTTCACCTCTTTTTTTTTATATTTGTACTTTTTAATTACATTACCAAACTAAAAAAAAACAACTAAATTTCCAAGACAAGAAAAAGTAAAACACTTCAAGATTTGCGAGGTTGTGTTCAAATAAATAGAAACAGAATTTATAACTAAACATTTGTATGAGTTTGATACAACAATAGTTACTTATGATTAATTATAATACATTGCTTCAACAATTTAAGAAAGAGTCGGAAGAATAATAAAAGTATACTGATTATCTCCATATTTATACAATGATACAAACAGATTGATCTGTACAACATAACATTACATTATAACAGATATTCAAGTTCGCTGTTACAACGTGCCTAAATTGTAACCTATTTTACAGGATAAGAATAAGTTAAAGAATAACTTACTAGAGGTTAAATTAACACAATAATGGCTCAGATCTCCCATTCGAGGTATAATTGTATACATAGAAGGTATAAAGTTCATATTATCCTTTTTATTATCTTATTAAGTGTAATAATATGTTTTAATAAACATTATTTTATATCATATAATGAATAGGATGTCGAAGGTGATCTAATAACTTTAGAAAAATAAAAATATGTTCAAAATAACTTGAATTACTCGTAAAACAGAATGTAAATAAACCACAGAAACGACCAAGAGAGTACAAGTCTTCCGAGTGAAGGGGAGCAACTCCCAGCATGACGCAACAAGTGTCGAGCGGATAAAAACATCTAATAAAAGGCTCTTTTAAGTAAACTGTGGAGGCAACAATCGATATTATTATTGGAAATAAAATGTTGATCTTTTATAAAGATGTCACTTTCTTGTTTCGAGCACGACATTACAACCGGCCGCATTTGCCATAATACTGTAGAAGAGATAACATTTTAATTGATTATCATCTTTTTAACATGGACAGGCTCTTGAATATTTAAATCTTTAAGGATATTAAAAAAAACCTTCCATCTTATGAATCAGATTGTTAGTTGTTGATTCACCTTACAAGATTGTTGTAAAAACCTAATTAGCAGACTCGATCATTGATATAACATGTTACATGAACAAGATGAAAATAACTTTATTTTTAATTAGTACGAATGTGTGAAAATTAAAACTTTTTTTTACACATGTCATGTTTTTTATCCTTTCGAATTCTGGATTAAAATTAAAATTAAAAATTCTGATTTGAGAAAAGGTGGATTAAATCCAACTCTAAACCAGCTTCAGAAATGTAGGGACAGAGGCAATGTACAATTTTTACTAATAATTTGTTAAAATACACATTTCAAAGTAAGCTTCAAATATGTGTTGTGTGATTGACATTTTGTTTAGAGAGTAATAGTCAAAAAAGAGAAATTTCACTTATATTTTTATGAAACATATACAACTCTAAGACTGCTTTCTACAAATAAAACAAAGTGATCAGCTCTTTAAGCTTCTAGAAGAACCGTTTCGATTCCCCAACAATCACAACACATACAAAAGTTTGTTGTAAATCTGTTTATATTCGACTGTTATCACAAGTACATATTTATAGAGGCTACATTATAATGTAACTAAGTCTAGATAACAAAAAGGTATTATTTCATCTATTGGGTAAAAATGTTACATAACTCCAGCCAGAATACAAACTTCAGATTTATCAGCTGATCTGTTTAATAAAACTAACGTCAGCGCTACATCTGCCACAGAAGTGAGTCTTAGTACAGTAGCCCTATGGATTCTTTGGTGCTGACTGACAGTTCACAGCTGACTTCTGACAGTCAACATTTAGGTATATATTTAAATTTTGACCGTCAGAAGTGACAGCTGCTAAACACATGTTTTCGCAGATCATATGATTCGGCGTAGGGATACATAATTTGGTCTGGTAACTTTTCAAAGCCGTCAGAAGTCAGCTGTGAGATGTCAGTCATCACCAAAGAAGCCATGGGGCTACTGTACCAGGGGTGAACATGTTAGCACCGTACACTTCCGAGCCGAGTTACAGCTATGGTTGTTCAGGATAGCCTGGAGCTAAATTTTGAGCCCGGGTGAACTTTCGTCAAAGCACCCCCTCATCTTTAATGTCCTACAAACTAGAAAGAAACTCATCACAAGATGGATACATTTCTTATGTTCTTATGTGCCAACTGGTTCTAACAAGGACACAAGTCGTGATAAACAGAAACGAGAATCAGTAAAGAATAAAAGAGATCCGAGCAATGTATGAATTTCTTAAGACTACACGGTGGTGTGGCACCCCGGAGAGTTGCCCACCTTCCTCGTCGCGGCCCTGATAATTTGTCGTGAAAAAAAGTTATGAGGTTTTTATCAGACAAAATAAATTCTTGATTTTTGAAAGGCGCAGTTTTCTATTAAATTATATCTTAAAATGTTATCAAATTAATACAACGTAAGATTTTTTAAGATAAAATTAAAAATTTCAATTGATCACATTTATTGAGTTTTGTATATAAATTAAAGTGAAGATGAACTACTACCAAAGTCTACTCCTAATTAGTAGTTCCGAGTACTAATAAGAGCCGCATGGTCTGTTTGTATTCTGGCAGTCGTGTACAAGCAGAGCGTTATTTAAAGTACCTTACAGCTAATATAGTGTCCCAGTTTAGACGGAGTCATCTGATGAAGTTAGTACTACAGTATTAACATTGCGAGATAATTTCATATCATAAGAGGAAGAAAAAAACCCTGGGGGTGTGCCAGTAGGCGGTTTTCCCTTTGAGTTTCCAGCCGGTAAAACTCGACTCAAACTTGAATTTTTTGAGTACGTACCCCTCCTAATCAAAACTCAAATTAAATCATCTTTATTTACAGTGGCAAAATAGTTTCTAAGATATCACTTATAAATTTGATAAAAACTGATTTTTACTAAATAGCTTCAGCTAGATAAGGAATTAGATTTCTGGGCTGAATATTTTCACGATTGTAATCAAGTTTTCACCACATATTATCGTCAAGTTTTCACTGTTCACTGATTTGTATCGACACAGTCCTTGGTTTAGCCTCATGTTCTTACCAAGAACTATCCGGAAGGTCTGGCTCGATTCCTACTATATAATAGTAATGTGTTAAGTCCACTTTATCAATTCGAACAACACGAAATATTCCTGAAGACAAATTGAAATATTTATGAAAATGTCTTATGTTCAGTAATATAATAATACGAATAATGATAATAATAATATAATATTTAGCACCGCGTCTTACTACCCGTTCGGGTTATACGCTTTAAGTACTAATTACTCTAATGGTTTAGGAATTGGGAAGGTTGAATTAAAGGAAGTGAGCTCGCATTTGCGTGGAGAGAGTGGAAAACCATTTAGGAAAAACCACCCCCCAGTTCACCCGACCGAGATTCGAACCTCGATCTCCCCGTCCTCGGCGGTCGAGCAGCTCAACACGACTAACGCGTTAGCCAACTACGCCACCGAGGCGGGTCTTATGTTCAGTAAAAATATACTTCGCATAATTATGTAATTATTTTTTTTATGTTAACAGTAGTTTGTAATGGAAATGACAGAAAAAAACCAACCCATAAATGTGTTAATTGTCGAATCCAGAATTTAACTTTCGAAGCAAAGTCGAAGTTTCGTACCCCCCTAAATAGTATTCTGTTAAGAAAATCGAGCTGTCGGCTAGCCGATGCTATCCGTGACAGTGAAAGGTCGAAGATAAAATGTGTGTTTTTGTGGATTAAAATGTTTTCAAGGCCACCGGACCCCTCCAGAGGTAAACCGATCCAATATCTTCTTTGATTGCCAATCATTTCCAAAGTTTGTCTCGTCTCAAACTTTATAACATGATAAGATTTTCTAAAATTCTGGAGATTAGTAAAACAAAAATAACTATAAATCTATTTATTACAGTCATTGTTTGATATACAAAAAAAACAAATTCACAAAGATGAATAAAGTTACACTTAATATAATATTATTCAAGAAAACCTGATACAATTCTTTAAAAACAGACAAAAGGGATAACTGGGAGGGAAAAAACCTTCAATTTATATATATATATAGTTTAAAGCAAAACATTATTTAATCTGCTAACAAGACATATATATATCGAAATATTGTTAGTATTGCATCGCTATTTCATCGTATACTTTCCAGTCTCAAAAACCCCGCTTAATTTTTGTCAACAAATACAAACAGAAGTAGAGTGGCCTTGTGAAAAATAGTTGTACCACCATACGTATGGATGTGGGACAAGTATCGATACTTTACTAATATCAACATTTCCCTTACTATACTATTACACTTTTACTGATATCAGTACTCACACTCCGGGTGTTTACCAGGGCGGACTGTGGAGGAACAACAAATTACACTATCACTTAATCTCACAATAATTTATAGCTGTTCTTTCATCTTTGTTTGATGCTTGACCATGCGTAGGTGTAGTATTATTATTATTATTATTATTATTATTACCACCGCGTCTTACTACCCGTTCAGGTTGTACGCACTTACGCTAATGTGTAATGGTAGGGTGATTGTGAGATGAAATGGAGGACCTACAGTTTAACGTGGGATCCGAGCCATGGTGGAGGCCTGGCATTCCCCACATTCACAAGATGTCTTGTCAGAGGTGAAGGAAGGGTTTGGTAATCAGATAAGTTTATGCCGGGACCGGGGATTGAACCCCGGCCGCCAGCATAGAAGTCTTGTCACCTTACCCCCTAGACCACCAGGTCCCCCGCTGGTGTAGTCTTCTATTGTTTGTCAATAGTTAATATATCTTGATAGAGTACATAAAATGTAGTTAAAAAAAGGGCACCTCCCAAAAGTTAACTATGGAAGTATTCTAAGATGAAATGCAAAAAAAGCATCTTGTAAAAAAAAAAGTTATGGATACTTTTCTTTCAATATTGGTACAGCATCGATACTTTTCCTCCGATACCACATCCCGACCCACAAGTTGAGATTTGTGACGGAATATGGATCGGCTCCAGATTCTGATGCACCAGTTTATAATACAGTGATCGAGCATCAGAATGTTATATCATTTAAAATCATATAAATACAAACTAATTGTAAAGATGGCTATAATCGACAATTCGAAAGGCTTTTTCTCCCTTTTAAATTTTGTTCGTATTAATCTTTATCTGCTGTATAAAGTAGAAATAGTAACTGAATGTTCACCAACATTTCTTTTTGATTATATATATATATTTTCAACTAAAAAAGGTAATTACTGGTCGAGATTTGAGTTGGATTCGTGCTCGAGCAGCATCAGAATAGCTCTAAACCAACATTTTTATTTTAAATCTTTAAACTTGTTATATTTGGAAGAAAGTACGAGAAAGATGGATAGAAACATATAAAAGGGATAAACACAATCTGGCTCTTACAATGAAAAGAAGAACACGGTTCACACTTTACATGGCTGCAACTGGACAAAGAGGTAATGGCCGTCTCTTGCCGTTACTACCGATCCATTTTTAAAGACCAGATTGTGTTCGTCCGTGTTATGTGTTTCCGCCTTTCCGTACCTTGATCCAAACCAATATAATACAATTACTTCATACAGCGAAAAGGTTTTCCTTTTAGAAAAATGTTCTCGAATCCTTGAGTAAGAATATGAAGAAGCCTTTTTTTATAAAAAAAAAGCTTTATATAGTAAAATTGTGAATAATGTAAATCAATGAGTAGATTGCCTTTCTTTAATAAACACAAATTGGTGGTAAACTACTACTTTTCATCAATGCACTCTATATAAAATAAACTTTACTCATCTCCCTTAGAAAATAAAAAAAGAGGGGGCTTAAACTAGTCGACTACTTTATTATATAAATAAGTGAAGTGTACAAAAGACTAAACAAAATCTAGAAGACAAATGCCCCTGAAAGATGCAACAACACTTTCACTAACAAATGTTGAAATTTACTATCAAAACTACCAAAGTAGGAATACAATAAACCATAATTTGTTTTTTTTTAAATACAAAATAAATAACTACCTCTCAGCGATATCGCTGTCTGTATTTCAGTCTTGTTCGAATCGTCAACAGTTAAGAGAAATATTGAGAATTTTCATTAGGAATTTTTTTTCTCTCCCCATAATATTGTTTTAATGCCATTATTTATAAGATTGTAATTTTAGAAACAAAGTTGTCTATACGTTAATAAGGGCCGGAAAGACACGTAAATAAGTCGCCCCCTTGCAACCGAAGCGGGCCGGAGACGACAGCTCGACATGTTCAGACTTGTTTCCTCCTCACACAAGATGTGAACCAATGTCATCGTAGTACATTATTTTTTACAAAGCACTTACAGATAATCGTCAACTATTTTTATTTAGGGCTGTGCGAAGTCAACTTTATAAAATTTAATGAGATATTCTTGAAGCCAAAACAAAGTTCGAAGTAACTAATTTTTTTTTCTTTTCCCCAAATTAGAGATGGGAGGCTCAAATCCTAGATTCTTGATTCAAGAAATTTGAAATTTGTAAAAATCTCTTAACAAGTATCTTGAATACAATTATGAAGATCTAGTTCGAATAACAATCTTAAATTAGACATTGAAAAAGGATAACGAACACAAAATGATGTGGTTTCCGGGGTACACCAGTCCCTTCTAGAGCAGAAGAGTAAAACAAAGACTGGACAAAAGCGGCTCAAGAAGGGACTGATGCACCCCAAAAATTACATAATCATGTGTTATGTTGTGAACTCTGAGGCCCGCAGTTTCCCGGCGAGTTTGCAGGCCTTAATCTGCTACCCTCCTTTCATTGTTTAATTTAATACAATCGTTTGGTGTCATTTTTACTTTTGAATAACAGTTTTAATATAATTAATTTACTTTTAAAAATAGTTTCTCTTCGTTGTTTACGGTGTAAAAGACATGATAAACAAAATGTCATCTGTCCCAAGTTTTGAGCAACATTTAAAAAATTAATTTTCTCCTGCTAACTTAAACTCTTGATTTTTTTTTTTTTTTTAAAGATTAGAGGGTTCAAATTTGGATTCAAGATTCGAATGAAAATGTAAGGTTCAAATTCAACCCATGTTTATTTTAAATATCTTTAGACATTAAATATCACAAACACAAATAACATCTAGAGCTGATAAATTAAGTTATCACATACAATTTAACTATTTTAGATTTTTGCTATTTGAACTCTAATTTGTGTTGGGGGAGGGGGGGGGGACACTCACACAATATTTGTTATTAACAAAACCTCATAATTGTCAAAGACGGAATATTTCTTCCGTTTCCAAATTGGAGCTGAGAAATACTCAAAAACAGTCTTTAAAACATCGCACACCCCTAATTTTATAATAAAATCATAAACTATAGCACAAATATATTCTATAATGATAAGATCCAAAAGATAATGTAACTATTTACTTATCTTCAAGTTAATATAGCAATGAGAAACAGTTTCAATATTCCATACATTAGAGTATAATAATCTTAGGTTCCTCTATTCAAGCAAAGAGTTTTATCAGAAATTGTAAATGATTAAAGAAAGTGTTTTTAACTACACATTTTTTTCAAGTTGTGTAATATATTTACCAATCATTAGTTTGATCTATACAAAGTGTTGACCATGTACAGAAAGAAACGTGGAATCTCAACGTCGTCGCCATGGTAAAGACTTGCATAGCACACAAGACAAAGATAGAAACATGTATTTTAATATATTGCATTTGTTTTAACAATACGTACAATCTTGCCAAAACTGTAGCAAAAAAAAAAAGTCAGTTGATTAAAATAAAATATACTTAATGTAGTTTATTTGAAATTATTTTTACAATAACAAAAATTCCATAAATAAGCCAAGTTGTCTGTTTTACAAAGGAAATCGGGACGCGACAAAATAATTCATAGTTAACCTATAATCAGTATTTTAAAAACAATTACTGGCTTCTCTAAGGAAAGTGAGTTTATTGCCAGACCAACTCATGGATCATATACAGTCTTATAATCAGACATCACGAGTCAAAAGTTCAGTTCATTGTCCATTTCTGAACAAACTCTTATCAGACTCTTTATAAATAACACTCCTATGTTATGCTATAGTGATAATAGTATTAGAATAATGTCTATTAGCATTGAGCAAATATACCGTTATAATTATCATAATACACATCACAGCAAGGTTAAAACTTGGGAATTCAACATTCGTAAGGGGAAAAAGTCTGCAAAATGTTGTTTACAATCCAGGAAATACAAACTATTGTTAGCCTTTTATAGTGCAAAAACACAAAACAAGAATGATATAAAAAATACAAGAATAAAAAGGTGTTTTACAGTAGAATTTTAGTGAGACAAAAACAATAATATTTGATTGGTTTGCACGAAAACTATCACGGATAAATATTTGCAAAATATGAGATGCACCGTGAATTTACGCAGTACGGTAAGTGAACACATTACATTCCCGAGTTGTGGCCAATCCATCACCGGCGGGTTTCTAACACTCGGCACTGGGATCAATAATTAATATTTTGATAAAGAGAGAAAGATGTGGTAAATTGTCGAAGAAACACACGTGAGAAGAGAAGCAACAAAACTGCACCAGGTGGTCGGTAATCAAATAAGCGGTGAATGCCGATAGAAGGGAAAGACTTGGATACTTACGAGGAGAAATTATCCTTCTTCAGTAGACAAGAGCATAACATTGCCGGGGCCCTATGTTGGGGCTTGGGCCCACAGTTACGTAAGTGTTGCTCTTCCGTCTATGTTTATAAAAACATCCCTCCTCAATTTGTTTCGTCAATCACTTTTAAAGACGGACGGGACGAAGTGGCCACAATCCCAGGTATTATTTTCGATATCTTTAGATATAAGAAGGAACTTCAACTTTTGGCCGATAAGACGTGATTTTGTATTCATATTGTTGCTAAGATCCCCACGATATTTCTTGCCCCTAAGTTTACTTACATCCACACACAAATACAACGATCTTGTATACAGTTTACTGTGATATAAAAGTTAAAGTGTAGCCTGCATGTAGAACAAAAAGCAATAAATAGTTCCTGTGATGAAAGTAAATCTCCAACAGAGAAGTATAAAACCACACGGTCTCTGCGAGTCGGTTACCCTCCCTTCCTCCGCCACACCTCTACAAACGGTAATAATCAAGTACAGTCCCCACAGAGCCTCAGTCCGGCCTTCCTGTTCTGACTGCTCGAAACCGACAGCGACAGAGCTCCCACACATACACACACCTTAACTTAATAATACAATGGTCACTCTTAAACGCTAAGGTACGTGGCGGTGTTCCCCCCCCCTCGGGGCCGCCACATATCAGATTAATAAACTCCAACACAAAACAAACAAATAGAATAATAAACAGACGTATACAGTTCACACACAAGGCTGAATCACACTCTCAAGTCGATCAACATAATTTAATCATACATATATATAAAAGAACATTAGTTCAAATAACACTTAGAAATAAAACTTAAGAGGTTAAAAAAAAAATAGAAGAAAGAAATGCACGCTTTGTTCATTTTGCTTGCACTTGAAAGTCGGAGTGGGAAGTGTGTAGACACAGAGAATTTGGGATATTTTGGTATAATTACTCTGCGGTTTGCTAAAAATGAAAGAAGTGTAGTTTTATACGTTTGGCCTTAGAATGCGGCTAATTCGTGGGTGTAAACGCGGACAAAGTTTCAATCTTTTACTAATGCCCCAGTATTGGATTGATATTGAAATAAAACATCAGCCGGTTAAGCCCATACTCTGAAAACCCGATTAAAAGTTCAGAAATGAGCCGGACAATTAACTTGGGTCAAATTCCATCATAATTAAAAGGTTTTCAGACAAGTACAAAAGTTCTAAGGATATAAAGAAAAGCATCAACACCAAAACCGTGATACCCGGATAAAATGGTACCGGCTGTTGCTGATCCTGGTACAGCGTCAATACCAGAACAGAGCCAAGTATTGATACTACAGATCTATGGGAAGAGGGGTGCGGGGGTGTCAGAGGGTACCAACACGACAACACTTTCTTCCGCTTGCACGCAAGTGAAACAAACCAACAATAACTAACCGAGGAAAATATAAAATAATGCAATTCAAAGTACAAACAAAGATAAAAAAAAAACAAATGAGTAAACTATGAATGTCTTGGGAGCCGGCTTCAATCTAGACCCAACCCCGAGAAAACTATTTACAGGAATAACAACACTCTCACAAAAAACTGAGGGCGGATAAAAACACAGAATTTGATTTATATTCAAAACTTTTTAGCAAAATAAAAACAATTAACTTTATGGTAGATACGTTTACCAAAGTTACAAATGCAAAAACAACATAATGAACAAAAGCTAGAAAAGTAAAAATGTGTGGCAGTAGTGAACATTGGCCGGCGAGAGACCTAACATCACGTGTGCTTGGCGACGATGACGCCCGGCCGCTGCTGTTGGAGGGCCGCCACTGTGTGGGGGTGGTGGAACTGCAGAAAGGTGGTGATGGGGGGTTCAATCTTCACCAGGGTGGTGGGGACTGGGGGCGGCCGGTGGTGGTGTGTCGTGGTGAGGGCCAAAGGAGCCTCTTGCGCTGGCTCGGGGTGTGTCAGGTGGGTGTGGAGGGGTGCAGGGTCATCCTGGAACAGGTGGTCCCCCTCTAGATGCCTGATGGCCTCCACGATTGTCTCCAAGTTCTGACGAGAGGTGCTGGGCGGGTACAGTCTGCACAAACAATCACCCCACAGACGTTAGCTAAAGCCTGTACGCAACATTAAAACCATACTACCCCCCCAAATAATTATTACACACTGGGTCAACAATGGTTGACAAAACGCAACTCTATATTTACCAAATTTTACACATGGACAGTTAGTTACTTAATCTTGGAGGGAAGCTCCAGTGAGGTCTGTATTGGCATGGAAAGAGGATGGGAAAAAACAAATCCCAAACTCCATCTAGAATGCGACTCTTGGGCCAGTGAGTTTGGGCAATAGTCGAGTGTTAGGTTGGTTTTGAATGATAGGAATGGTTTCAAACTCCCTCCTGACAAGTTACGCAGCCTCTTTGTCCACTGGCAGCAGTGTAAAATGTATACTGTGTTCCCATTTAATTGTAAAAGTGAAAACTAATCCCGGAATACGGTCGAGACATCGTGCACAGTTGTTACGCCCGCTGCTCCACCTCGAGTTATATAGGGAGATAACTCACCCGACCCTGGGGGTGGCATCGTCAGGAGCGGGTGACGGCAACCGCTCCACCTCCACCTTGGGCTCAGCCTTGATGGCCGCCTCGAGGGCGCTGGGCAGGCGCTGTTCCTGAGGAGGAGGTGTGGGGGGACAGGCAGGAATGGGGACCGGGGAAGGGCAAGGAGACATCATCTCCTCCTCCTCTTCCTCCTGGGCCGTGGCCACCGTTGTGGTCTGCCCCACCGGGGGTACACTGGCGGCAGACACCACCTGCAGCTGTGGGGTGTCCGGGAGGATGGACACAGACACCAAACCACCTGCAGACATGGTCTGTTGTTGCTGGCTCGTGTGCTCAACCACCTGCAACATTTCAGTTCATGACCAACATTAACCCCTGGAGGGCTCGTCACACAGATACAGAGACGAGCGGGGCTCACCTACACCTGTGGGTTGTGAGGTGAGCTGGTGGTTCACATGGTCCAGTTAAATAAGTCAAAGGGTTAAACAATATCCAAATATGCACGCCTGAATTTAAAATAGTGATTTTTCTTTCCTCTCCAAACAACGTCGATCCCTACCGGTGGTTTCTCAGTCAGACCACTCACCCCTTGCTGGTACTGCAGCTTAATCTGCAGCTGCTGGGTCATCTCGCGGATCCTCTCGGGATATATCTGTGACTCGAGAGTGCGCACCTGTTCCTCCAAGTGCATGCGCAGCCTGCGCTCACGGTCCAGCTGGATGCGCAGCTCGATCATCTCACGGCTGTGGCTCGACAGAGCGGGGGGTGTGGCCGCGATGATGGTGACAGGCTCCGGGGACATACTGCCGGTGCCTTCGTCCGAGGACTCGCAAGGGAGGGATGTCATCGACACCACAACACCTGCGGCACAGACAGCGCAGCGCGTGTTAGCGGGGGAGACACGAGTGTGAGTGCGAGTGTCTCAAGGCGGGCGTAGAGTGTCGGGTACTCACTGTTGGTGTTTTCGATCTTCCTCTTCTTGACGGGCACAGACTCCTGCTGCCCCTCGTGTTGGTTCACCAGACGCTTGAGATGACAGTTCTGGGACAACAGACTCGTCTTCTCTCGCTCCAGTTGGTATACATACTCCGCTGTCTGCTGCAAGATGGCCGCCTGCACACACAATAAATTATAATATGTTAATATCAGGGTCGGATTAATACCTTATCAGGCGCTAAATGCCCTTCACCCATATATACATATGTCACAATACGTGATGCGGGCCAGGAAAACATGCCACATGTCGCAAAAATAATTTGCCTGTTTTTTATATCTACCAGAAGAAAACTTAATTCTGAACATTAAAAAATTATCTCTCTAGCTATAAAATATATATATTTTTTATAATATTTAAAACATCAACAACTATTTTTAACAATTTGTGGTAAATGGCAGCCAAAGCTTCCATTTCTAGGGGCGACATGTGGGATGTTTGTCTGGGCTGTAGGGAAACCACCTCACAGCTGCTAGCAGTTTATATTAAACACTGACCGAGCTAGAAACCACTTCCGCGTGAGTTTTTAAACATTATTCACTCAGCAACAGCAAAATTAGGATCAGTGACTTGTTCCTTTCCCCTCCATTTTGTTTAATTCAGAGAGAACAACTTGCAGCATGACAGTGTGTTTGTTGGTTTTCAGGAGTTTTAGACCACCCGCTTGTCACAGTTTGGAGAGTATCATTTAGATTAGTTTTAAAATTATTTTATATCATTGTTATAAATAACTCTGATGCATTGTTGTAGAGTTCAACTCATCATTAAAAGTTTGAGAATGTAACTAAGCATAGCTCACAGTTGACTACTGACAATCAAAATTTGGATATATACCTAAATTCTGACCGTCAGAAGTGACAGCTGCTAGACACATGTTTTTACAGATCATATGGTTCAGCGTAGGGATACAAGATTGAAGACAACAGAACAAGTATTGGCGGGAGAAAGAAGACCAATGGTGAATCATATTAACAAGTACCCCACATACAAATCACATTCTTCACGGTCTAACAGTGATAGGGAATATTTGCCGTGCCGTATGAAACCATTAAAGAAATACACCCGCAACATGTTTGTAATATTTTATCCTGATAAATCAATCTTTTATCACAACCTACAATAACAACTCAGGATGAAAATAACCGACCGAATATTATGGCTGTCAATATTTTTATTGGCTGGAATTCTTTCCGGAGCTTTTTACCCCCCTTAACTTTTGTATATATTTAAACAATTCCATTGCTCTCTTCTGGTTAGGGGCTGTTGACTGCTTAGTCCAGGGGAAGGGGTACACCTGTGGATCTGTTTCTAAAGCGCTAAACTTTTGTTCGATACAAATAATTGGCGCAGTCGCCGCTGTAGATAGCGAATGTCAACTCTACTTCACGTTACAGCTATGTAAGGATCAGAGGCGATTATTCCGTCGTCGAACTGGGAGTCTCGATTTCCGAACCTAGGTAGCGCGAATAATAAAACTCTCCAATCAAAGGGCACGCGAGTCAGAATGTGTACAACCACCCTCTTACGACTAAACCCCGATTTGAGTACTAGAATCCTACCATAATATAATTATATACGATAGCACCCCAACCTCTAACAAAACAATTCTCGTCACTGGCAGAGTTCGTGTTGTTAGGTTGCTGCACCTGGCATCTTAAGAAGGGGATGATTAGAGGAGGGCAGCTGCCATTCTGGCGGGAAGAAAGGCTCCAGGTAAGACGTCAGCTGCTGACAAGACGCAGGGGTGACGCAAGACGCGGTCACCGGGACAGCACCGGCCGGGTTTCGATCCTGGGAGAACGAAATGTCGATAGTATAGTTTATATATTACACTCGATAGTCGATCTACAAAATGTCGATATTTGGAAACTGGGCACTCAAGTTGACACAATAAAAAATATTACATTTATATTTACATTACCAGCCCGTTTAATTTATCATGTAGAGAGAAATGTATCAATTAGGAAGTATATTCAGAAGCTTTAGACGTAACTTTTTAAATTAACTTTAACTAATGAATCAAATTAAACATATTTAGGAGGGAAATGTTAGTGCTCTTCAATGTCTGGGTTCGAAAGTGGTGCTTCCTATATAAATCATGGTTTAGTTTTACCATAGTCCGGGCTATAAACATTTTTCACTTTTACACGCGTCAAGAAGTGAAATAAGAAACCATTTAGTCGGCGTGTCCATTGATGCTACAGTAGCCCCATGGCTTCTTTGGTGCTGACTGACAGCTCACAGATGACTTCTGGCAGTCAACATTTAGGTATAATACCTAAATTTTGACCGTCAGAAGTGACAGCTGCTAAACACATGTTTTTGTAGATCATATGGCTAGGCGTAGGGATACATAATTCGGTCTGGTAACTTTTCAAAGCTTTTATTTGTCAGCTGTGAGCTGTCAGTCAGCACCAAAGAAGCCATAAGGCTACTGTAGCAGTGGCGGCTCGTGTATAGGCACTGCGGAACTGCAGCACCCCCTATTTACACCTGATATTATCGATAACATTTAATATAATGAGTCCTTTTTTCTTTAATTCTTTATTTATTGTTGTAGTACAATATATATTCCTTAATGTCAGTACTTCAGTAGCCATCCCCCAGTTTATGAAAAAGATTCAAAAATCTTTGTATGGAACTGTGCGCTTCACAGTGCCAGCGACGCGGTGTTTGACTGTTGTGCTCATGCGCACATAGGAGGGGAATGGGGAGGAAGGCGGGACTGCCAGGTAGAGAGAGCACTGTTGCTCTCGCAGTGCCGGCTCTGGCGTGATGGTGGAAGCAAGTGTTTTTTTACTCAGCGTGTGTTGTGCTTAAAAACCGTGTACCATATTCTTGAATGTGATAAAGTGTAGAAGAGTGTAGAGTTAGATTATTATTCTACTTCTAGCTATCTTTTTCAGTTCTTTTATTTAACAGAAAGACTAAATGCGCTTGCAGGACTTTCAATGGAGAAAAATTTCCTCAATTGTCATCCAGAGATCAAAGAGAAAATTATTGAACTTTTTGCGCAAATTAAAACAAGAAGAATGGATTTCATTTTTAAATGAAAAGATCAAGCTTAAACTGTAACAATTTAAGTTAAAATAAGTAAAAAATGTTTGGTTTTTTTTGTTAAGATTTTATCAAGTTCCTGAATAAATTTTCTTTTTATAAATAAATGTTTTTTCCTTTTACACAATTTTAAAAGAAAGGTTAACAATTTTCTGGAGCAGCACCCCCACTAATTTTAGCTACGTGCCCGCCACTAGATGCTAGTAAAACTTAACAGAAGCTAAAGGCGCGATAACAAATATCAAAAATTGGATTAAGTTTTATTTTCAAAATTATTTTTTTGTTGACGCCCCCCTCTCCACCAATTTTACCTTTAGGTTAGTAACATTGGGCCGATTGCTACCCCTGCAAAGACGTAGCAGCTGCCGGTAAGACAGGGCGGGAGGGGGAGAGGTAGGAACGGAAGGAAGTAAACGACCGACCACCTGGCATCTTCAAGATCGAAGCACGTGACAAGCCAACAATGCACCGCGCCGCGTCTCTCGCTGCGAGGCTACAAGGGTACTACTATAATATCCACGCCCCGCCCAGAGCTGCGCGAGACGTCACTGCGCATCCTTGCACACTTTTATATTTTACCCGCGGCGAAGAAGCCATGACCGGGTCACCGGTTGCAGTTGCGGGACAATTTTACAATTTACAACGTAGATATAGATCAGTTCGACACCAGACGAGCTCAGTTTCATTAATGTGAAGCAAGAAAACGAAGCGTATTTTCAAGATAATTTGAGTATTCCGTGAATTCTATACATTTGTTAAGTATTTTAAAACTTCGAAATAGTAAAATAGTATGACTAAGATTAAGAATGAGATAAAACTTTTAACATTTATCTATTATTAAAAATATTATAGCAAAGGGTGTAAACTTAACTTGGCCAATCTAATAAAAACATTTAAATAACTCGTAGATTGTCAACTTTGGCCAAATACAAAGAGCCGCCAGAAAGAGACAATTCGCCTAATCCAGTATTGTTTATAGGATACCTGCCCCGACAAAAGCGCGGGAAAGTCACACCTGCCGTACGAGAAGGTGTAGGTTAGAATCTCAGTGAGGATATGTCGCAAGAGAACTGGTCAGGCCCGAAGCGTGAGAGCTTCTATACCGTCATAATTTCACAGGAAGAAACTTTCCGACAGCTAGAATAGTTACTGTAACGTGTTAATACGTCAAGTCATTGGGGTGGAGGATTGAGCTAGGTCAGGTGGGCGACCAATAACAAGGACACGTCCCC
>CABFVX010004577.1:39037-63247 GCA_902151425.1 Timema shepardi | reverse complement strand
ATGTACAGTTTCTTACCTACCCTGTAAGGGAACGGTGTGATTAGGTATGTGTGTATGTGTTTGTATGTATGTATGTATGTGTGTATTTGTTTGTGTGTGTATGTATGTATGTGTGTTCATAAAAACGCGGTGGGTTTGAAATTATAATAAAGGAAAATACAAAACCATCTATTAGTCCAAATGGTAAACCAACATGAGATATATTCTCACTGGCCATCCCATGTTTGGATCAAAATGAGCTGAATCCATTACTTGATTGTTATCGAAACGTGTGTGATAGATATAACTTTACTCTGGATTATATTGTCTTGTATTTGAGAGCTGGGTAGGTACGTATTCTTCCCCCTATTAAAATGAGATTACTACTATTATATATAACCGCTTCAATGGCAGAATAGTCTAGGGCGTCACCCTCGTGATAGACTAACTTTTTATTAAATGGGAGATCAGGGCTTAAATCCAGGTCAGATCTGCTGAGGGTGATTTTTTCTAAATCGTTTCCAACAATTGTATATTAATTTCAATTAGAGTACTTTTCAATTGTTTCCTTTCTCATCCATACCTCATTAGAGTAATTATCATATATGATGATAACATCTCGCAGTCGTAACAATACATAGACTTTTTTCCATGATTATGACACCATAAGTGTCGAAATATGTTGGAATAAATTACTCCAGCATCTTTCCAAAGCTGGAAATGCACAAGGAGTAATGGGACAAAGAAACAAATAAGGCTTAGAATTTTATACTACATTCTCTAATTCATTTAAACTTGGTTCACATTTGTTGATCTATAAATTGAGCTTTGTACTCATCAACTTTGATTCAAACTTTAAATATTGTTTAATTATAAATGGTATATCCTAAAGTCGTTGTATGAAAATTCTCAATAATTTCATTATTACCTACTTTGCAGATATTAACCTCTTAACTTAAATATCATAATTTGATTTTTAAACTTATTTGAACTTAAACATTGTTTTGTCCAACATAATTTGTTATCTGTAAGTTTTACAACAGCTATTAAACGTGTTTTCATGTATTTTAAACATATAAATATCTTATAAATAGCTAAATTTATGATGAATTATTAATTTTATATTAAATACTCATAATTCAATAATGTGTTTGTACCATACTTAATCCTAATTATACATTTCGATTTACAATTTCAATTGATTGCATCAACTATCTTAACTAATATATTAATCAACTTTTTTATATATTTTTTGAACTACATTTCTGACTTAACTTTCAAATTAAATTAATTAAATAGTTTTATTGATATCATTAACAATCGCACATCTATTTCTCATGACTGAAATCGTGAATTTGAAAGATCAATTCCCCTCCATGCTGGTTGACCCCGGTACAGCAAGTGTCTCTTTCCCCTCGGTTCATGGGGCTGCTTGCTACCATTATGGTCTTCGAGAGATTTATCTATTTGTTTAGCACCGCGTCTTACTATCCGCTCGGGTTATACGCTTAAGTACTAATTACGTTAATGAGTTAGGAATTAGAAAGTTTGGATTTAGAGGAAGTGAACCCACATTTGCATGTAGGTATAGTGGAAAACCATTTAAGGAAAAAGGTTTACCTGACAAAGATTCGAATCACGATCTCCCCATCCTCAGCACTCTAGGTCAACATGAAACTAGCGCGTTAGGTAACTACACCACCGAGGTGGGTCCTTACAAGAGATGTTCCACCAACCAACTACAAGCCCGACACGTTTACATTTCTAATAATCGGAGTTGGTAAAGTGAGTACAGTCTTCCCAAATCATGTCAAATTGGGTCCTGGTAAAAAAAAAAGTATAGGTAAAATGGGTCCCGTCTTATGGGTTCCATCCTTCGTCAGACAATTAGCACTACCCAGGGGATAACACGTGCTGGTTGGCTGAATGGTCTCCCAAATATTTATTTTACTTTATTCTAACCACTTAAAAATATTTGAAGCTCTTGCTAAACTACATAACTCCTTAATCGTCAAATGGTACAAACTTAAAATATATTGTTATTATAAAAGCAGACCTTGTGATTTATTCAGTCTTAAACTCGGTTATTTTTTATCTAAGAAATTGCTTCTTTTCCAAGGTACGCTTCTTTTTAGTCCCTGTACTTCTCGATCAAACATTCACACTAGATTCACTGTCTTTCAAGATTTCAACAAAATTATGAATAGTGGAATGTCTGTTATAAAATGAGGCATTCAATCCTGAATGAAATGATTAACAACTGCTGGTGGGGAGATTTGTCCTTGCTGCGAATTCAGCACAAATAATGGGAGGAAATACTTTACTTGGTGAAATATAGGTATCGAATAAGTAGCCTGTGCTGGCAGCCGAGGTTCAATCCCCGGTCCCGGCACAGATTTATCTGAATACCAGACCCTTCCTTCACCTCTGACACTACATCTTGTGAATGTGGGGAATTCCAGGCCTCCACCGTGGTTCGGATTCCACGTTAAACTCTAGGTCCTCCATTTCATCTCACAATCACCCTACCATTACTCATTAGCGTAAGTGCGTATAACCCGAATGGGTAGTAAGACGCGGTGCTAATAATAATAATAATAATAATAATAATAATAATAATAGGTAGCCAGTAAATAATAAGGATTTTTTCTCGTGGGTAGAACTGACATTATGTCTTTGACTTCTGAATTAAAAAAGGGAAAACAAAACTCTGAATTTGTTTTGTACTATTTTTCTAGTCCTTGATGTAGGGCCAGACAGCACGAACTGTGGTGTGTACAGATGTTTCAATATATACATNACTTCTGAATTAAAAAAGGGAAAACAAAACTCTGAATTTGTTTTGTACTATTTTTCTAGTCCTTGATGTAGGGCCAGACAGCACGAACTGTGGTGTGTACAGATGTTTCAATATATACATATATATATATATATATATATATATATATATTTGCTCAAGGTCAGTAAGTAATACAGTAAGTAACAACATAGGAGAAAGTTTCTTCATAACCTTTAGTTTCCTTTTCCGATAGAAAACAGAATACAATCGGTACGTACACCTCATTTAAAAGTCCGTGGATGGCAAAAATTTGTGTGAAAAACTTGGGACAGCTTCCGAAAGTTCCGTCAACATAGATCACAACCGTTCAACATAACAACTGCAAATTAGCTGTGGTTGAAAAAACTAATATATTTGAGGTCTTATCATTAACATATTCTCAGGAGAATAAAATCAACATGTAAGCAAACACATTTGTAGGGATGAAAAATCAACATCTAAACATAGACGTTTGTTTCCCTTTTCCTACAGAAAGTAAGAAAATTATGGCAACCCATTTTATTCTGCATACGAGAGCTATGTGTAATATAAAGAGCGTACTCTTTTTTTAAATACACATTATTACTACCTGTTCGGATCTTAGTCCCATATACTTATTTTCTTATGTGTTAGTGATAAATAGTGTAGAATTTAGAGGAAGTGTACCACCATTTGCGTGGAGAAATAAAGCGGGAAACCATCTAGGAAAAACCACCATCTACACACCAAACCGTGATCGAACCACGATCATTGGAAGTCTAGTCTATTGTGAGAGCGACTCCTAAGACCATGCAGCTACCGGACATGTTACGGTAGCCTGGTCAACAAAAGGATGTATTGTTTATTATTTTATTTATTATTTAGCACCGCATCTTACTACGCGTTCGGGTTGTACGCTTTAAGTACTAATTACGCTAATGGATTAGGAATTGGGAAGGTTGAATTAGAGGAAGTAAACCCTCATTTGCGTGGAGGGAGAGTGGAAAACCATTTTGGAAGAATCCACCCCCAGTTCACCCGACCGAGATTCAAACCTCGATCTCCCCGTCCTCAGCAGTCGAGCTCAACACGACAAGCGCGTTAGCCAATTACGCCACCAAGGCGGGTGTCAACAAAAGCAAATATTTTGCGAAAATACGTATTATAAATTGTCTCTAAGCCTTTATTTCCAGACCATAAAGTAATATTTGTCTTTATTAAAGAATAAATTGAAACTATATTTGCGCACGACCGTACAATGCAGATAGCTGCAGAAACGTTTCAATTTGAAATTGACTTAGAAGAAAAAACGGATACACCACACGATGAAGGAGAAATAGTAACGTTCTGGAAGTGAAAAGGGAACGGGTAGTGGAGGGGAAAAAGGAGGGGGGGAGGGGCTGGGTATCTGAAACCTTCTCACGAGACATAAATATTCAAACAACCTGACAGTTGGTAGCCTCCAAACAAGAAAACGAAAAGTGGAAAATAGAAATAGTAGATGAAAGAAGAAGAAGAAGAAGGGGTAGGGGTGGAAAACGAGGGTGAAAGTTTGTCTTGAAAGTTGGACAAAGTATCGTCTTAAGGCTAGAAATAGTTTTCTTCTTCGGTCTGTAAGTTTGTATATTGACGGGAAACATCTTGTCCTTTTAGGGTGATATAATAGTCAGGTATTATTATTCCATTGTTTTTTAAGTTGTTCCATGTATGGTATTGATTTGATGATAGATTTATATTTACCACTGCGTCTTTTTACCCGTTTGGATTATACATTATTATTATTATTATTATTATTTAGCACAACGTCTTACTAACCGTTCGGGTTATACGATTTTTAAGTACTAATTACGCTAATGGATTAGGAATTAAGAAGGTTAAATTAGAGGAAGTGAACCCAAATTTTCGCGGAAAGAGACTGGAAAACCATTTAGGAAAAACCACCCCCAGTTCACCCGACCGAGATTCGAACCTTGATCTGCCCGTCCTCAGCAGTCGAGCTCAACACGACTAGCGCGTTAGCTAGCTCCACCACCGAGGCGGGTTTGGATTATACACTTATGTATTAATCACGCCAATGGTTTTAGATATAAAGAAGTTTATATTTAGACGAGGTGTATAAGCATTTTCGTTGATGAATAGTGGAGAGCCATGTTGGGAAAACCACCCTCAGTACACCCAACAGAGATTCGAACCTTGATCTCCTAGTCATCGTCAGTCTAATCCACTACCAGAATAGTACCTTAGACCGTGCTGTCACCGTAGCCCGTGTTTTGACAGATTTCAATATATTACTTTATAAAAAGGTGAGTTTTCCATTTAAACTGAAACTTAACCACCAACTTCGGTGATCTATTTGTCTGAGGTATTGCTAATAAGCTCGCTGTCCGCATTCAATCGTTGATAAATTTCTACCCGTCCTGATTTTATGCAATACGTTCATATTATTATTCGGACTACAGTCATATACACACACAAACAATAATAGTTTTAGTTTGTATACATTCAAAATCTGATACTTTTTAATCACTTTATATATTTTTGGATGACCTGGTGGTCTAGGGATAAGGTGACAGGCATCCGATCTGGGGTCTGGGGTTCAATCCTCGGTCCAGGTACAGATTTATCTGATTACCAAAACCTTCATTCAACCTCTGACAAGACGTGTATTAATCACAACTTGTGAATGTGGGGAATGCCTCCATCGTGGTTCGGATTCCACGTTAAACTGTAGGTCCTCCATTTCATCTCACAATAACCCTACCATTACATATTAGTATAAGTGTGTATAGAACGAACGGGTAGTAAGACGCTATAATAATAATAATAATAAAATATTTTTATTGTGAGAGAATTATTTACATACCCATAATTTGTTAAATACTGTTTAGAGCTTCAAGTTTTCTTTTCCCTTTAATTTTGTTTTTATTGTTAGAGAATTTACATTAATATAATTTAATAAATACTGTTTAGAATATTTTACTAAACAGCATAAACATCAAGGTAAATTTAAGTATTTAAATATCTAAAAAATACATTAATGAATTTTTTAAATATTATATTAAATCAGTTTGCTACTATAGAGTTACATCGATAGATACGTGTATTAAACGTCAGATACTCATATCTAGTTTACCGGTGCCATGGAGGACTGGGTTCAAATTACAGAAATAAATGTATAAATGGCGTTATTTCTTATAGGTAATCTTATATTCCATCAAATCAAATATGGCTACATTTACTCTAAAATAAATCTTCCTCGTCCTTCATCTACTAGTGTGATTAAAATATGCATAACCCGGGCTGATAGTAATAAACGCTGAAAAAACAAAATATAGAATAAATTTTAGCGAGCAAAATTCTATAAACCATTAACTTGCCCCTATTTTGTGACTATGGCCCTTTCAACAAATTTGAATGTGAGAATATTGGTCTAAGGTGTCACTCTCACAATAAACTGGACCATCTGTGATGGGAAGATCTGGGTTGAGGCCCCGGTCTGATGGATTGAGGGTGTTTCTTATTATTAACGATTTTCTTCTCTTCTTACACAAAAATAAAAATTTAAACCAAATTGTTCAAAGTATTTCTAACACGTTTTGACTTTTTTTTTAAATAAATTATTTAAGAGTACACTTTTTTATATTGTGCCTTATCTATTCCTAAGACATCAGCGTAATTAGTTCATAAATATATGAACCAAATGGTCCCATGTGGACTATATGTTAACGCCCACTTGGGACCTTTAAAGTCCATCGTTTACGTAATTCCTGTGCTCGATCTTGAGGTTTTCAAATAATGTATTGTAAATGGATGTGATAAAATACGTAGGATACAATTTTGAACTAATTTTTAAAATAAAATAAATTGTTTTGTATTTTTGTTGTTTTCTGTTGGATTTTTTTTCCAGACCCGTGTCTTACTACTCGTTCTGATTATGCACTTATATAATAATTACACTAATAGCTTTAAGGACTATGAAGGTTATATTAATAGGAAGTGTTCCCACAATTTTGTGGAGGGGGAGTGAAAAAATATTTAGGAAAATAAAACCTTCAATGCACCCGACCGATATTTGAACCTGAATCTCCCCGTTATGGGCAGTCTAGTCAACTTCTTCGTGAATATCACGTTAGACCAAGAGGCCACACAATTGCTTGTATATTAAACAATAAATTCTTCCTACCACAAAAACTAACCGTTTCTAGATCAATGCCTTTTGAATATTTATTAATGTTTGGTTGATGGGAATACACCCCTAAATAATTTTACAACAAATTAAATACAGCCTGTATAGTTCTTTGTTGGCTCCTAATAAAAAAGCATGTAAATATGTTTCATGAATTGATTAATATGGAAACTTATTTGACCCAGTTATCTCCGAACGTGGGGTCAACCATTTACCTCCGCCCACCATGGGGTGCAATAGTTTCTTAATGGACAAATTAAAGTTTATATTTAATTCCAGTACGATTACCGGTTATCAAATGATTAATTCAAAATAAATAAATAGTACAATACATTATATTTATAAACAGACACACAGGGATATATAGGGACATACATAATGGTAGAACTTAATTTAGGTTTAATAATTTAGTGGTAAGGAAATTTATAAATTATTTGTCATATTTTATATAAAAATAATATTTAGATTATTTTCAATGTGTTTTAGTTTTATCCACGTCTTACATAATTATTGATAAATATATATGTCAATTTAAATGAACCAGAGTATTCACGAATCTGCCTCCCGAATATTATCACTTGATTTTTATAGTTAAAAAATAAAAGTATGTTTTAAAATAAAATCGATTTAGTACTTTTCAGTTTTAACACTACTTCTATTCAGAAAAAAAAGGGCTTCAAGTGGACCGTGGACCCCAATTTGCTAAACACTGATAGTATACACATTCTCACATTTGCAATATTCAGATCTTGTATGCGGTGTTCCACGTTTGCTGTTGTCTTGAGAGCCCCTGCTGTGATTCTTGTAATCAACCCGCACAACACATCAGTCTAACATATAGTATAATGCTGTATTCTGTAGGCGTGTTCCGTGCATAATTGTTCACAAGCTAACACACGACACGAACAGGTCAAATGGATATATAGATGTGCTGGTAAGCTTCTGTTAACTTGACGTAGGAGGTATATATACATTTCTATAGGGAACACATGGACAGAAGAAAACAATTTAATACCAGAAACTAACAATGATGCTCCATGCTCAAATTAAACTCATTAGCTTAATTCTACTTTTAATTTATTTCAGTTTGTAAAATCATGTATTGGGAATGTTTTTATTGTATTACTTTTTTTTAAATTTGCATTTTAGTTTTGTTTGTTTTTTTCAATCCCCACGTCTTACTACCCATTCGGTTTGCACACCTATGTACTAATTACGCTAATGGGTTAGGAATTTGGGAAGGTTTATTATGGAGGAAGTGTACCCACATTTGTTTGGAGGGAAAGGGGAAAACCACTTAGGAAAATCTACTCCCAGTTCACCCGAGTGAGATTCGCACCTGTATCTTCCCATCCTTGGCAGTCAAGCTTAACACGAAACTAGCACGTTAGATAATTACGTAACAGAATAGAGTATTTCTACCATAAACACTCATTCTACTATATTGTGACCCATGTTGGTGGCTTTGTGGTCTAACGTGCTACTCTCGCAGTAGATTAGACTGCCTATGACGGGGAGTTTAAATCTTGGCCCGTTGTACTGAGGTTGATTTTTACAAACACGTTTCCCATTCTCCCTCCACAAAAATGTACTTAAAATTTATATCTGTAAATATAACCTCCCTAATACCAAAAACAACTATCATTATTAGTACATAGGAGTACAACTTGAACGGGTATTAAGATTCTGTCTTAAAAAAATATATATATAATAGGATTGAGCTTAAACCTTGTTTTGTTCATGAGTAAAATGGTTTTGTGAGAATGTTGTCACTTTTTAGAAACATTCCTAAACATTATTTCACCCAAAACGCCGGAGACTTATGTAAAGAGTCTAAACAGGTGAGTGATTGGCGATAAACTTGGATCTATTCCCCTTTTTTTTCTTCATAGTTGAGCATAGGAGGCGTAAAGAGGGGGTATACGTATCCACCATAAAATAGAGAGAAGATGATTGGATAAGTTTTACGATATACCTCTGGGATGAAACAAAACACGCTAGTTTGAGATTCTTCAAGTTATAGGACGAGATTTAGTAACGATCCTACTTTTTTTTTGCTTTTGTCATTCCTGCCAACATATGTCGGTAAAAGATAGCATTTCATTGATGATAGATCGAGTGTTTGGCTATCTTTGTGTACTAGACCCTTGCCAGTCTCCCCCCCTATATGAGTGACTATCGACCTTTTTATAAGGAATAAATTAAATTTTCAAAATAAAATATGGCTTACTTGCTGATAATATAGCTTAATATTAGTGAAATAATTTTTAAAATCGGTCCACTAGTTTGAGTTTATCCATTACAAACAAAAAAACAAAAAAATCAAATCTTTCCTCTCTATAATATTAGTGTAGATAAAAAATTTATTTCCGATATTAGTTTTCTTGGATACATATCCATACATTAAATTTCATGACAAGTATCTGACCACGTTATTTCTATATTGAAAACTTTAATATTTACTATCAAAGTTTATGAAAGTAACATAAATTTATGAAAACAAATCTCAATAATTGATTTAAAAAAATGCATTGGGGTAAAACAGAAATTTCGTGGTTGATGAAAGTATGTCATAAATATTCTTAGACATTATTATTTTTATAATTTCTATTATTTGTTCTATCCTTCGACAGATAATTTATCTTTTCTAAATTGAGTGATCAAGCTTCCTTTATTGAAACTTCTTTTCTTGTTTGAGGTAGTCAAGAAATTGTATTCGTAATTTACCTGGACCCGTATTCTTTTCCACCTTGCTTTCTATGACATCACTTAATAAGCCATTTATTCTCATCACGTGACCCATCCAGTATTCCTGTCGTCCTATACTCACCCGCACAATTG
Source organism: Timema shepardi (assembly GCA_902151425.1). Classification (NCBI taxonomy): domain Eukaryota; kingdom Metazoa; phylum Arthropoda; class Insecta; order Phasmatodea; family Timematidae; genus Timema; species Timema shepardi. The sequence continues at coordinate 53,444 of CABFVX010004577.1, read as the reverse complement.
TTTCCTTTTCATTTTTTTTTTCATTTAGAATTTAATTTCCTAATTTGTCGATGAATATGTACAATTTATCCTATATTCCTCTAGTATGCATTACGATTCGGAGATTATAGAACCATGTTCAGGGTATTATCTGGAGAACTCGATTGGAAGAGACAATTGGAAAGGCCTAAACATAGATGGGAGGATAATATTAGAGTGGATCCGAAGGAGGTAGGGTGTAATGAGGTGGACTGGATAGAACTAGCTCACGATAGGTATAGGGTGTAATGAGGTGAACTGGATAGAACTAGCTCACGATAGGTATAGGGTGTAATGAGCTGGATTGGATATAACTATTTTAAGTTAGAGATTTGGAATAGTGATTTGAACTGAATATAACTAACTCAAGTTAACGGTGGCGTGCTTTTGTTTTTGCGGCAATTAACTTTTAAACTTCTAATTTCATTGAGTAAGTAAGATAATATTTTTCTCAAGAAACATATTTATTTTTTTAAATAGAAACGCTAATAATAAATATTCAAATACCTTCACCAAAAACTTAGAAACGTGTCGAGGACACACTTACCTTCTCAAGAAACTGTACTACTATTTTTAACATCACATTATAAACACACTTAATATTATATAATATATATATATGTTTATAATACGATGTCCAAAATTTAATCCTAAACTGAAATATTTTCAATGAAAATTAATGATCTTTTTAAATTATTTGGTAGTATTTATCATGGAATATTACTTATGTAACTAAAGCCTAGGAAGGAAAACGAAACGAGATTGCAAATTTCATAGATGTGACATAGCTTGGGGTGATATAGCTAGTTTTTCGTTGTTTTTTTTATACCCGTTGTCACATAATGTCTTCCACCTATTCCCCAACCCTTACAAACATTTTTTTTTCACGTGCGCATGAAAAGTAATAAATATCGTAGGAGCTCCTATTTTCAGGCAACTTAACTGTTGTGTTGGTAAAATTATACACCAGAGTAAAGCCTTATGTATATTTTATGACGTAGACCGGTAGTCGGTGTCGCATCATATATTTATGGAGCATTGTTTAATTATCTAGGTAAAGCCGTGTGAAATGTACAAAGGTATGTAATTAGTTTTATCTTTCATCTCCGAGCTCAGTCACATACATATCTTTTTTTTAAGATGTACGAAATCTTTAATTTACAATATGGTTTTGTGTATTTTTTTATAGCATTATCAATGGATTGAGTATAAAAATATAAGTATTAAAATACAAAATAGTTATAATTAAAATGGTTTTGTCTGGTTAAAAACAATAGTTATACTTGGGTTTATATATATATGAGGATAGTGTACTATGGGCCATATACAACGCTCAATCCCTGTTATTCTCGTTTCTACAGTCTTTATGGTAGATCTGTGAAAAGTAGACCTCGTTACATTAAATTATTATATTTAATAAATTCTTAATATCCTCCTTTGATTTCAAACTGTAATATCTCCTATAAATTTTCCTTGGGTTTGATGTTGAATATTACTTTCTCGCTATCTTACAGGTGATAAAGTATCGAGAAAAAAAATTTGAACTCGAGATTTTGATGAATCTTGACGTTTCATGACCCCCACAATCCAAAAAAGTTGTTTTTGACTTACCGTCTGTCTGTACCTTCAACTAGAGCTTAAACTATTTTACCGATCGGTATAAAACTTGCTATTTATGGTTTTCATAGGGTTACCCCAAGGGTTTTTTGGAATTGGATATCCAACCCTAAAATTAGGGTAGTTTACTGAAGGTAAAAAAGAGAAAAAGTCAGTTTTCTCAAAATTGGCCCTAACAATTTTGATTTAATTTCATTTTTAAACATTTATAAATATTCCAAACAAAATTATCTATCTCTATATATTTCGACAAAATGACTTTAAGGGCTCCGGTCTCATGCGTAAATTAACTCTTTTTTTAATATCTCATAAACTGTTTGAGATATGAAATTAATTATTGTTACAAATATGTAGGTATCTTTATAATACAATTTTAATATAAGAAGCATATTTTTATTAAACCAATAACCTTCAAGATATACGTATAATTAATTTTTTCTCATTTTTCCCTTTCTTAAACTACTCTTTAATTTTTAATTTAAACAGACACACAGAGAGACGTCATTACAAAGACCACTTTTTAGGGCTCGGAGGGGACTGAGACGCCGACGTCCATCAACATTTCAGGTCAGATTTTCTTTTGTAGTCGCAAAAATTTGAAATTTGTTGTTCAAAAAGTTAAAATATATATATAAAAATTTGAAATTTGTTGTTCAAAAAGTTAATATATATAAATATAATTTGAAATTTGTTGTTCAAAAAGTTAAAATATATATATATATTTTAACTTTTTGAACAACAAATTTCAAATTTTTGTGACTGCAAAAGAAAATCTGACCTGAAATGTTGATGGACGTCGGCGTCTCAGTACCCCCCGAGCCCTAAAAACTGGTCTTTGTAATGACGTCTCTCTGTGTGTCTGTTTAAATTAAGAATTAAAGAGTAGTTTAAGAAAGGGCGAAATGAGAAAAAATTGATTTTCTCAAAATTGACTAACGATTTTGATAAAATTTGTATCTAAGTGTTGATTAAGATTATAAATAAACTGGCTATTTTCATTTTAGCATTAAAATGAATTTTAGGGTACTTTACAGAAGCAGAAACTTCCGTATGTCCGCAACTATTTGGGATATTAAATAACTTATCATTGCAAAATTATAGTAATATTAATATAAAAACTTTTATATGAAATATATTTTATTATATTCAACAGTTTCTGCGATATTGGCAAATATATTAATACATTTTATGAGCCTTAGTTGTAAAGAGATACTACTTACGTTTTAATGCAATAATTCTTCAATAGCATAGAGTAATTAAATATAAGTAAGTCTCTAATTGTTTATTTTGTTTTTCCTTAAAACTCTTAGAAGAAATGTTTGTACAACAATGATCTATATCCATTTTAAACTCAATAGTATATATTCAAATTTTTTATTGGTCAAAATTTGTAAATGAGGAATTTAATAGCAATGCGATGGCATGAAGATTTGCAACACCTCATAAATGTCGGATATTTTAACCGGAAGTTGAAATTTTAATACGAAGTGTTGACCCTTGTGGACCCTACATTGATCTTTTTTATCGGTCCAAACATACAAATGAGGATATTAGTTCTTTAAAAACGAAATTATAAAATTTAAAACCGGGACTAAAAAAAAAGTTTTACAAAAGTATAGTGCAATTTATTCTTAGGTTTGCCAGTGTATATTATTTCGTTTCACATATTTTACGAGTTTTGAGTAAATATCTCCATTTTCAAACAATAAAGCGAGAAAGTCCGTGTGGAGTTCCGTACCATTTATATTTTCTTCGAAATCAAGCTAAACAGTAAAATAGTGAGTACTCTATTGAATATTATATTATAATCATATATAATTATAGTCGTTCACGTGGTTTAATATGTCAGTTCCATAATGTGTCTAAATTAAAATGTGATGCCCCAGGTTTTCAATCGTTGGTTTACTATTTTAAATTAAAATCACTTGAGGGGTAACTATTAATTAAAAAGTGTTTGAGTGGCTATCATATTTAAACGAAGACATCATATTTAAAGATAATATATATATTGATTAATATATGTTAAAAATATTGTCCCTGCTAAATTTAGATTACTATTATTATTAGCACCGCTTCTTACTACCCGTCGGGTTCTACGCACTTACGCTAATGTATAATGGTAGGGTGATTGTGAGAGGAAATGGAGGACCTACAGTTTAACGTGGGATCCGAACCACGATGGAGGTCTGGCATTCCCCACATTCACGAGATGTCTTGTCAGAGGTTGAAGGAAGGGTTTGGTAATCAGATAAATCTTTACCGGGACCGAGGATTGAACCCCGGACCCCTCGCAAAGAAGTCCCGACACTTTACACCTAGACCACCAGGTCACCTAAATTTAGATAAAATTGGTCCATGAATTTAAAAGTTTATTATTATTTAGCACCGCGTCGTACTACCCGTCCAGGTTATACGCTTTATGTACTAATTACGCTAATGGATTAGGAACTGGGAAGGTTGAATTAGAAGGAAGTGAACCCGCATTTGCGTGGAGGGAGAGAGTGGAAAACCATTTAGTAAAACCTACCCTCTGTTCACCCGACCGAGATTCGAACCTCAATCTCCCCATCCTCGGCAGTCAAGCTCAACACGACTAGCGCGTTAGCCAACTACACCACCGAGGCGGGTAATTTAAAAGTTATCTCGGAACATACAGTGAAATTAAATGCCAAATTGTCAAGATAAACATAAACTTGCTGCGCTCGGTTAGTTTCACATTGTTTCATTTATTTGGAGCTATTTAACGTTCAATTTCTGAATCGAATTTTTATATCAACGCAGGTGACCTGGTGGTCTAGGGGGTAAGGTGTCAGACTTCTATGCTGGCGGCTGGGGTTCAATCCCCGGTCCCGGCATAAATTTATCTGATTACCGAACCCTTCCTTCACCTCTGACAAGACATCTTATGAATGTGGGGAGTGCCAGGCCTCCACCGTGGTTCGGATTCCACGTTGAATTGTTAGGTCCTCCATTTCATCTCACAATCACCCTACCATTACACATTAGCGTAAGTGCTTATAACCCGAACGGGTGGTAAGACGCGGTGCTAATGATAATAATAATAATATATCAAGACAAGAGAATTTCTATGAGTGAGAGCGAAAGGGCCCTACCAATTCTTCTGCGAAAGGTAATTTCACATATTTTCAAGGGTTCTTTTTCATGCCACAATTGACATGGAACTAACGGCTTTACTTCCCCTATGAAGGAAGTTGTGCTACGGATTTTTATCAGTCATTATAAATCCGTCAACCACGGCTGGGTTTGAACCAACGAACATCGGCAAGCACTTTACTCCAAGACAACAAAGATCGATTTGCTTAGTAATAATAATAATAGTAATATTTAGCACCACGTCTTACTACCCGTTCGGGTTATAAGCTTTAAGTACTAATTACTCTAATAGATTAAGAATTGGGAAGGTTGAAATAGAGTGAAGTGAACCCGCATTTGCGTGGAGGGAGAGTGGAAAACCATTTAGGAAAAACCACCCCTAGTTCACCCGACCAAGATTCGAACCTATCTCTCCCCGTCCTCAGCAGTCGAGCAGCTCTACACGACAAGCGCGTTAGCCAACTACGCCACCGAGGCGGGTGATTTGCTTGGTAGATAATGTTTTTGTAATGCTTATTTTATTATATTTTATTTCTGATAACATTGAAAGTAATATGCCAACATTTATCAGCATGTTTAACAAAATGAAAATATATGTCTATAAGTAAATCCACCATTGTTATCTTGGAGAGAACACATCCGGTAGGTGGGTAACGTTTGTAGAAAAAGAGAACGATTGTTTTGGTTAACACTAGAAACGTATTATAAAACATATCCCACGCAATTAACTGGCTATTAGATTGTTGTTTGTATACAAATGAAAATATTGTGAAATAACTCTAAAAGAATTTTATTTTAGACGCAAGGAATATTTTCTTTAAAGATATCTAAATTAAAATAGGAAGTATAAGAAATTGTGTTTAAAGGGTTATATGCAGCATTAAAGATAACGCAAACTGGAACCAAATTCTGTCAGTGAAGTCACCGTTCTCATCTAGGGAATCCCCACGATCTCTTCCGTTACCCCCTTACGACCAAAGCGCGTGTTTTGAAATATATCGAAGCCTCAGGTGTGGAGGGAAAGGGGTGGGGTGGTGAGGGGTGGTGAGGAGGGGTGAGGGGTGGTGAGGAGGGGTGAGGGGAGGTGAGGGGAGGGCGTAGGAGTGGATCCTAACCTCTCTTCTACCCTAGCCGCTAGAGAGTAGAGAAGATCACCCCCCTTAGACACACCCCTTCCTCCATACATCCACGGTGACCTCGTAAACCAGCGCTGAAAGTCGCGACCTGTGTCGTTGAGATTCATGACCCCCTTTCGGTTCGGTTGGGTTGTGTTGTAACGTTTCGACTACTTTGCGAGTTTCCTCAGCAGTTGAGACAAGTTCTCTAAGGGAGGAGGGGATGGGGGTGTAAAAGGGGGGGAAGTTGGTATACTGGATGACTGGATGGCTACAGTATATTACCTTTCTCAACCTAAAAAAAAAGAAGGAAAAAAAAAAGCAATCGAACATAAGGGAAGGCAAAATTTTGATCAGTCATTCAATACTTTTCCCCACAAGGACATACTATAATTTTTTATCTAATTTACGTTAAGGTGGGAGTATAAGTAACGCAAGCTAAGGGCAGTGTTTTAGCAGTATTTATGGGGAAAAAATTAATATTTATTAATTAGAAAAATATGGTTTAATTTTCTTCACATGGTGATATCAACAGTTGTTGAATATCTGTCATGAGCATAGCGGCATTAGACGACAGACTGTTTAAATGAACAGAAAAAGCTATAATTAAACTTCAGGACAACCTTGACACATATTTTACCACTGTAGATATCACAATATATTTAGTTAAATTAAGGTCTATGTAAATACTGGATAGTTATTTTACTTATTCTGGTCAAAATAACTTTTGCCGTAAAAACTGCTAGACCACTGCCCTTAAACTTGCGCTAGATATATATTCTCACCTTAGCAAACGAATAAGGTGACCTGGCGATCTAGGGGTAAGGTGTCAGATTTATGTGCTGGCGGCCGGGGTTCAATCCTCGGTCCCGGCAAAGATATATATGATTACCAAACCCTTCCTTCACCTCTGACAAGACATCTTGTGTAATGTGGGGAATGCCAGGCCTCCACCGTGGTTCGGATTCCACGTTAAAATGTAGGTCCTCCATTTCATCTCACAATCACCCTACCACTACACGTTAGCGTAAGTGCATATAACCCGAACGGGTAGTAAGACGTGGTGCTAATAATAATAATAATAACAAACGAATACATGTTACTCGATGTATAACATTGAGTTACAAAAGGAACCGCCCGCATGTTAACCTTCACGCAAAACTATTTGATTCATACCACCCACTCCAAATAGTATCGAGACTAATTATCTTCTTACAATAGTACTCTTCTCTATTGTAGCTCTCATAGTTTAGTTCTATATCATTAATAATTCTGAACAATATAGTAGAAGAATATAAAGCAGAAATAAACTTTATACAAAATCAAACTGTTCATGTACTTACCGATTGTATCTTCTGAAGTAGTTGGCTAACGCGCTTGTCATGTTGAGCTCGACTGCTGAGGACGGGGAGATCGAGGTTCGAATCTCATTCGGATGAACTGGGGGTGGTTTTTCCAAAATGGTTTTCCACTCTCCCTCCACGCAAATGAGAGTTTACTTCCTTTAATTCAACCTTCCCAATTCCTAATACATTAGAGTAATGAGTACTTAAAGCGTATAAACCGAACGGGTAGTAAGACACGGTGCTATAAAAAATAAAAAATATCTTCTGGATAGCGCAACCACCAATACGGGCCAACACACGTGGCGTCCTAGTTGGGGGAGTTGACCGAGCGAGCTATGATGTTCCAACAGATAACGTCCACACCAACTTGATCAACGATAACACTAAAGTGGGCCTGCCAGGAATTGCCTTGACTAGAGGAAGACTACTTACCTGCCCTCTGAGGGGAGAGACGTGAATTACATCCACAACATCAGGAGATTGATGAAATATCGTTTGGAAGTCAGATGGAGCTCTAGCTTCTTGAAGTCCGAATAGACGTCACCGACCGAGTGTTTGGTTTTCCCAACTTGCGTCCCTAGCAACGCAACCCTATAAAGAATGATGTTTGTGTATAATATATTTAGCACCGCGTCTTAATACCCGTTCGGGTTTTACGCTTTAAGTATTATTATTATTATTATTAGCACCGCGTCTTACTACCCATTCGGGTTATACGCACTTACGCTAATGTGTACTGATAGGGTGATTGTGAGATGAAATGAAGGACCTACAGCTTAACGTGGAATCCGAACCACGGTGGAGACCTGGCATTCCCCACATTCACTATCAGATAAATTTATGCCGGGACCGGGGATTGAACCCCGGCCGCCAGCATAGAAGTCTGACACCTTACCCCTAGACCACCAGGTCAACCGCCTTAAGTACTAATTACGCTAATGGATTAGGAATTGGGAAGGTTGAATTAAAGGAAGTGAACCCGCATTTGCGTGGAGGGCGAGTGGAAAACCATTTAGGAAAAACCACCCCCAGTTCACCCGACCAAGATTCGAACCTCGATCTCCCCGTCCTCTGTAGTCGAGCTTAACACGACTAGCGCGTTAGCCAACTACGCCACCGAGGCGGGTTTTGTGTATACTAAAATGATCATAGGATTTCAACGCTTCAAGGAGGAGTGCTGTCCTGGATTTGGACAATGTCAGGATAAACATGCATGCATTATATTCTACGGACATAATCTATGGTGGTTTATTTTTTGGACTAAATTTTAAATTTAACTTTTAGTGTTGGCCCGATTAGGCAACGTAATTTTTCTATTCTCAAATGTATTTTTTTGTAACTTGAACATATATTTTGAAATGAAACTCTATTTATCTTCTGTCCGCGCTTGGGCGCTAGGGTCTGTCACGATACTTAGAATTTTCATATAACCACAATTATTAATTGATTTTGTATTGGACGTGTTAAATGTAGATTGTTTTGAAATTGTGGTTACCAGAAATTGTATTTGCATTTTTAGGGTAGTGTTTATTTTGTAGATTGCATTTTTAAGTATTGATTAAAGTAATGTAACCTTCTCTGATCGATAAAATTAATACATTTTTAGACGAATTGACATTAATATATTTTCAAAATCATTTGCTATAATTGTTTCAAGTATTGTATTATCTTTATTATTAACAAGTAGAGTTCTTGTTTACGTTTCCAACTTTTGTGTCAAGATTCGATAGTCCCACGGGAGTTTGACTAAATTATGTTAGCCAAACTCTCTTGTCATTTAAATAATGAGATATATTTATTATTCTAATCAACGTTTTGAAGTCTGCATTCATTGTAGTGAATCAGGCACTTTTGTAACACTTAAAGATGCCCATAAGGCTCTTATTTTGTTATTATATAATTTCCTGATGGATATAATTTACAATAGTTTGTACTATAATCAACATTATGGGTCGTACTGTCCCTTCAAGACTGGCCCATTTGATTGTAGGATAGGTTACGTGTTTTGTAACATCCCCTCAATTTAACTGCACGAAATAATATATGAAGTTATTATTTAATTTTGATTTTCAACATACCTCACTTTGATTATTGAGACCATGTAAAGTATTCTGCTCTGTTATTTCTTTGAATAAACCATTCATATTGTTATTATTTAAATCTTGCAAATGTTTTACATTTTGTATCTTCCTTAGATTATCCCCACTCCTGTTTATATTATTTGAGGTCGTAGCTAAAGGCAGTAGGGTAGATGTAACAGATGTAATAAATAAAAAGTTTCTATGGTTTCTATAAGGGTTTGAAATGTTTTATATTTGCATACTGGTCTCGAAGTTTTTGGTTCTGTAATTCTGAATGCATTTTTGAGTAACACGACTGACCCGCCTCGGTGGCGTAGTTGGCTAACGCGCTTGTCGTGTTGATCTCGACTGCTGAAGACCGGGAGATCGAGGTTCGAATTTTGGTCGGGTGAACTGAGGGTGGTTTTTCCTAAATGGTTTTCCACTCTCCCTTCACGCAAATGCGGGTTCACTTCCTCTGATCCAACCTTCCCAATTCCTGATCCATTAGCGTAATTAGTAAAAATGTAGGCTCTCTAATATCTATTATTTAGTATGGTAAGTGTAAAAAAGGCACTAGCCTTAACTTCGTTCTAGTGAAGACGATATTATTATTAATCATAAAAATATGTTTTCATTTAAAGTCAACAATCACCAAATTACATTTCATCTCAACATTTAAGCACAAGTTTACACATGTTTGTTATTTTTAATATAGCTTAAGGATATATTTTCACAAATAATAAATAATAAAAAATACACAAAAAGTAAAATAAAAAATGTTTTCTTTGTACTAATAGCTTCTTGTACTAATATAACTTTCAATAAAATTAAATTGGAAAATAATCTGTAGAGGGTTGTTTGTAGCATACATTCAATTAACGTTATATATATATTTGAGTTTGATAATGGCCGGAAATATCACAAAATTTATATTGCAATATTATGTTTATAAAATGACTAAATAAATTAGTGAAAAAATTTCTACGCTAAATGTTTTCCAAAAATATATTTTATATTTCTTAAAACTGTTTGTGGTAGCACTTTTACTTTATTTCTAGTGTATAAATGTTTCGTTTGACTGAAAATTAAAGATAGTATTAAACTGCTTTGGTGGTCACATGGTGTAAGGCGCTACTCTCGCAGTAAAATAGACTGCCGATAACGGGAAGATCGAGCTTCGAAACTTATTAAGCTGTACTGAGGGAGTTTTACAAAGTGGGTTCACACTCTTCCTCCACTCAAATTCAGCTACAATTTTTATTAATATAACCTTCATAATCTCTAAGACTATAAGCGTAATTAGTAAATACACTTATAACTCAAACGGGTAGTAATACATGGTACTAAAAATAGTAATACATAGAAGGCAATAATCATTCGTGGATTTATTAAACCAAGTATCTAAACCAATCCTGAGAGGAAAAAAAAGAACCAACAGATTACTATTCAAACTCTTGTTAACCATAATTCAATGTCATTTTATAACAATTTGAGTCTCTAATCACGCACCAGCTGTATTTAACAAATCCTGGCATAAAATTTGCGGCAAAATGAAACAAACCCCTTCCCCTACTTTTACCCCTTACCACCACCCCTCTCCCCACTTTCCTTCCAATGATCGAACAACATTCATTCAAACGTAAATCCAACACATTGGTTACAATATTATTATTACTAGTGGTATTATTGGGTGCTCATCGAACCGTTATTTTACTGGGATGAAGTTTGACTCGTTATTTTAGCTTTAGGATTAGTATACATACATATATATATATATTTTATACCAGTGAGCAATATTTGGTATATCTACGAGGTTTATTTTTACAGAAGAAAAAATGTGAATAGAAGCGCGCAGCCGTCGAATTCAATGGGACCGCAATCCACCGCGTCGACAGATGGCAGCACGGCTGTGTTGTGGTCGCTATGCATGATGGGATAGCAATGGTGGCTTTAGAAACAGTTGATGTTCTACATGAGCCGTACATTGGAAATGTAAGGGTGTTAGAAGTATTGAACTAACTTTGTTTGAACTCTACCAGGACCCTGTTGTCTTTGTTTTGTTTTTTTTTAACTTTCATGTTTTGAGATACTTTTTTTTTATTCTAACATCACTTCTAGTAAAGTCGGTTTGTTATCATAGTTTTTATAACCTGTTATATGTAAGTATTTCACGAGTTAAAATGTGCGCTCGTGTGCAAACAAACACATGTTTAAATAACAAAATCAAAGTTCGATCCTCCATTACGGGGAATACAGAATCATTAACTTTACATGCAAAATAATCTTCAATCCTACAAAGTAATTAACGATTAAATTAACTTGAACTGAAAATTCCCCCTAATAGTTTCAAAATTATCAAAATTTCAAGTATTTCTAAGGAAGTTTTCATTCAAAACATCTTTGTTTAACACAAGCAATAACAATGATTTGTAATATACTGAGATTTTATATCGAGTGGCGTAGTTGGCTAACGCGCTTGTCGTGTTGAGATCGGCTGCTGAGGACGGGGATATCGAGGTTAGAATCTCGGTCGGGTGAACTGGGGGTGGTTTTTCCTAAATGGTTTTCCACTCTCCTTCCACGCAAATGTGGGTTCACTTCCTCTAATTCACCCTTCCCAATTCATAATTAATTAGCGTAATTAGTACTTAAAGCATATAACCCGAACGGGTAGTAAGACGCTGTGCTAAATATTATTATTATTATATCGAGTACCAAACTAGGGATATTATTGGATTGTTCAGTGTGTAATTCATTATCACATGCATTACATCAGAACAATCTACTACAGTGAAACATTGTCATTTAGTTAGGTATTAAGGTGACCTGGTGGTCTAGGGGTAAGGTGTCGAACTTCCGTTCTAGGGTCCAGGACTCAATCCTCGGTCCCGGCACAGATTTAATTGATTACCAAACCCTTCCTTCACCTCTGACAAGAGGTGTATTAATCACAACTTGTGAATGTGAGGAATGCCAGACCTCCACCGTGGTTCGGATCCCACGTTAAACTGTAGGTCCTCCATTTTTTCATCTCACAATCACCCTAGCATTACACATTAGCGTAAGTGCGTATAACCCGAACGGGTAGTAAGACGTGGTGCTAATAATAATAGTTAGAAATTAATAAAAGACCTATTAGTTAACATGTACATTTTTTCTTATGTTGATATTTAATTTTTTAAACTCAAATCCGAATTGTAGATTCATTACTAAAAGGTAGAATTAAGATTAATATTTATATTTTCATTTAAATTTTTTGAGATATTTATCGTAGATTTTCTGGACCAACTGATTATATTATCATCGCTCGACTTATAAATTAACATAGACAGAGAACAGACAATACATCAAGCCCCCGACCTTTAATTCATCACTGTGGAATTAGGTACATACACTTCACCTATGTTAGACTAGACTTCCTAATACGTGGAAATCAGGGTTCGATCCTGGTCGGATATATTGAGGATGTTTTCCCCTAAACGGGTTTTCACTTTCCTTACACGCAAATTTGGGTGCACTTACTCTCAATTAAACCTTTAAATCCCTAAATCAATAGCGTAATAAGTGCATAGTTGTATATCCCGAAAGGTTAGTTATTAAGACGCGGTATTAATTCTTTTTTTTTTAATTAGTAGGATAACATAGTGGACCAGAGCTTCAATTTTAAATAGCTTTATCACATCTCGATGATATATTTATGAGACTCTACATTTAGATTAGTTTTTTTAGTACCTAATCTTACAACCCGTTTGGGTTATACGACTATTTACTAATTGCACTAATTCATTATGAAGTGGGCAGGTTTAATTAATCGGAAGTGCACCCTCATTTACGTGGAGAGAAATAGTAGAGAACCAGTTAAGAAAAATCACCCTCAGTGCACCCTGCTGGGATCAAACTCTAATCTCTCCACTTTAGGGAGTTTATTCTATTAGGAGAGTTGTGCGTTAGATCATGTAAAGAGCAAAGCAAGTACCAACCTATCATCCGAGTAATAAATAGTTTACTGCTTTAGCATAAATGAGAAGACTAAATTTACGATCTTATTCGAATGGTAACCGAATTTTCAATCAGTTAAACTATACACTCGCTTGATAACTAAACGTAGGTGACCTGGCGGTCTAGGGGTAAGGTGTAGGACTTCTGTGCTGGCGGCCGGGGTTCAATCCTCGGTCGCGGCAAAGATTTATCTGATTACCCAAACCCTTCCTTCACCTCTGGCAAGACGTATATTAATCACAGCTTGTGAATGTGGGGAATTCCATGACTACACCATGGTTCGGATCCCACGTTAAACTGTAGGTCCTTCATTTCATCTCGCAATCACCCTACCATTACACATTAGCGTAAGTGCGTACAAACTGAACTGGTAGTAAGACGCGGTGCTAATAATAATAATAATAATAATAATAATAATAATAGTAATAATAATAATAATAATAACTAAACGAACTTTAAACGTTCGTTACCACTGCTGAGGACACTCTTGAAGCTATTGTTGCACGGATCCGATCCGCATTTTCCAGCAAGTGGCTAAACGAGACGCACCACTATTAATTACGAAGAATAAAGTTCTAAGATATCTAATAATCAAGAAGAATGTTTGTTGTTCATTAAGTTGCTGTATATAATATTGTTTATCTCGTACGTAATGTTGGAAACAATGACTACAGCGTCACACGTGTGAAAGAAATGCCTAGTTTTACAAGTGCTGACACAGTGACTGACAATCACTGGTATAAATCACTGCTTTTTTTAAAACCAAGGTCACTGTGATCACCGATATCGTAAAATCACTGTTTCGCCCATCTCTACAGTGCTTAGTGGTTAGCATGAGAACAAAGTTCGGAAGCTCCCGAACATTTATTTCCGGCGGTAGGAGGTTACACGGTCCGCACCGAGCAATGATCTCTCGACTATTCGTCCGCGCGGATGTGGATGCGGTGCGGTGCGGACGGTGTAACCGGTCCTGGTTTCAGCGCCATCCCGTTTGAAACGCGGCGCGTATGAAGTGCGGCAGCATCCAGTAACGAGAATACGCTGTCGTATCGACTAAACAATGAAAGCTTTATCTTGTTGAGGAAGGAATAGGGAAGTTTGGGGGTTGAGAGGGGTGTGTATGTGTGTGTTGGGG
>CABFVX010004577.1:0-24077 GCA_902151425.1 Timema shepardi | reverse complement strand
CTAGCTCACGATAGAGATAGGGTGTGATGTGGTGGACTGGATAGATCTAGCTCAAGATAGAGATAGGGTGTGATGTGGTGGACTGGCTCGAACTAGCTCACGATAGAGATAGGGTGTGAAGGGGTGGACTCAATAGATCTAGCTCAAGATAGAGATAGGGTGTGATGTGGTGGACTGGATATAACTAGCTCAAGATAGGGATAGGGTGTGATGGGGTGGACTGGCTTGAACTAGCTAACGATAGAGATAGGGTGTGATGTGGTGGACTGGATAGATCTAGCTCAAGATAGAGATATGGTGTGATGGGGTGGACTGGCTCGAACTAGCTCAAGACAGGTAAGGGTGACGTACACTTTTAAGAGCGACAAATAGCGTTCAAGTTCCAAATGGTATAAAGTATTTAATAATATTATATATTATTAAATTAGGTGTTTACATATTCAATGTAATCAATTTTATTTTAATTAAATGATGTAATGATATTCGCACTTTTTATGTTTTGTGTTTCCCTCTTAAATAAATGTTTAAGTTCTAATTTACATAAATTTCGTTGAATAACTAACTTTTTTCATTATTCATGTTGGTTATGTAACTATAGTTATTTGAAAGTAAATAAAGTGTAAAGTTTAATTAATAATTAAATATTCTTTCTATATATATATATTTAAATATTTTTATTTATTATTGATATTTTTAAATTAAATAATTCCCATAATTTTGTTCAAAGTTTCAAAATTTCCTAGGAAATATGTGGTAATCTATATTTATTA
The DNA here is from genome assembly GCA_902151425.1 of Timema shepardi. Classification (NCBI taxonomy): domain Eukaryota; kingdom Metazoa; phylum Arthropoda; class Insecta; order Phasmatodea; family Timematidae; genus Timema; species Timema shepardi. Next base: position 23,307 of record CABFVX010004577.1, on the reverse strand, counting down.
TTATTATTCATACTAACTATCGTTATCACTAAGATATAAAACTCTTTAATCTAAAATTCATTGATTTGAAAAGCCCTTTTCTCCATCCTACTTCCATTTGGAGTTACGGTTGTTTATCTTGTATTCGTGTGGAGGTGTGTTTATGTGCGAACTTTGAACAATAGCTCGCACATGTTGCCAACCTTGTTTAGTAGCCGAAAGTTTCTCTATTGTGTTCTGATGTTTACGTTTTTATTGTGGTTACCTGGTCTAAGGACTTGGGTAGTACAGTAAGGACTTTGTTTTTAAGTTATATAGTTAGAAATTATGTGAACACCACAAAACTAAACAAGATTTGCTCCTCTAATATCTACGTTCATTATTATTTTATGTAATACAGCCTTTTAAAGAGAATTAATATAACTTTTGTTTTGTATAGACTTGAACTGTACATAATAAAGGTTTTTCTTTATTCAATACACTAAACTTGATATTAAAATAAGTATTTAACTATCGATTAATAGCTTGTATGGACAGAGTCAGTAATCAATGAGTGAGGAAGGAGTGAGTTTTGAAAAGGAATCTAATAGGTAAATGGGAAAAAAAAAGCATATTAAGTTGGTTTGGTTATGTTGAAAGGATGAGTGTGGATCGAGGGACGAATCTAATATATGAAGGTAGAGTGTGTGGATCAAAAAGGAGGAGGTAGGCCATGTAAGACGTGGTTAAGTGATGTAGAGTGATGTGTGAAAAAGAGAAACATTAATAGTTTTATGAATAAAAGAGCATTTATGACTAGGTGTATGGATGCTGTTGAAATGAAAGGTATATGCAAGGATAGGGAAGTGTAGAGAAATTCAGTGAGGATTGATTAAGTACGAAGTTTTACTTTAGCTAAATATACAATTTTTTGCTTACCCCTCTAGAGAACGGTGTGATTATGTATGTATGTTATGTATGTATGTATGTATGTATGTATGTATGTATGTATGTATGTATGTATGTATGTATGCATGTATGTATGTATGTATGTGTGTATTGTATATAATGTATGTATTGTACATATTGTATGCATTTCATGTATTGTATGTGTTGTATGTATGTACATATTAATAACCTAGGTATATAATATTCAATTTAAATTAAATTGGTATTTCCAAGATAAAATAAATATAGTTCGATTTTCTCAACTAAATCAAACGTGTTGTTTTCGTCACTGCGTCTTACTTACCCCTTAGTTTTGATCGCATGTGTATTATTTGCGCTAATGTTTTAGGATTAAGGAAGGTAGAATTTAGGTGAAGTGTTTACGAACTTGCGTGGAGGGATAGTGGAAAAAAACCTTCGATACTCAATCTCCATGTCATTTTAAGACCAGTCTAATTGTGAGAGTAATGACTTAGACAATTCTGCCATTGAATTGGGTCATATCATTCTACCCATTCGGACTAACAGTATGAGGTAGAAATAAAATTGTATAATTTGAAGGGTACAGGGTAGAAAAGAGATAAGTCACATTTCAGACATTTTTCAGTATAACAACTTTTTATATCTCATACCTCACAAGAAACTCAGGAAACAAATCTTTAATTAATTTAAATATGACATCTTTTAACCATAATATAAAGTGCATTAGTCAGGTCTGATGATTTTCTAACAGATGGCAGCACAACCTATATTTGTGTTAAAATTTGACATTCCTCCTTTTTCTCTTGTACTCTTCATTTACAGAAAATATATACCAGAATTTAAACGTAGGATTAATGGGAATTGATTTAGGAAATCCAAACCTCACTTTACCCAAATAAGGTCCCAGTATTAAACAAATTTCTTATCCACAGCAAAATAGACCAGGAAGTTCTTGATATTTAGAGTTAGGACCCATTAGTACTTTAATCATCAAACTTTTCATCTCAAATTAATGTTAATATCATTAAAATGGTCATAATATGTTAATTTTTAGTTTAAAAAAACTAAGTAGAGGTTTTTAACATGGACTTTCTAAACAAATGGATTATATCAGCACACGACTTATAAACTAAATTAAGCCTAGAACAGAAACAGCATCCAGACCCCAACCGTTAATTTATCACTATTTATAGGTAAGCCCACATTTCACAAATGATACATTTTTCAGTCATGTCAGGAATCGAACCCTGAACACTTTACTCAAGTTAGTCACGATACCAACTGAGCTAAGGTATCAGACAAATATCTTATTATTTAAATTGAAAATGTACAGCCAGATACGGAAATCAAATTTGAGACCCGGGTCAAGGTGTCATTATTCTTTTTAAAGAATATGATTATATATATATATATATATATATATATAAATATATATTTAAATATATGCATATATATGCAGCTATAACCATCACCTAGCAACTATTTAACTATTTAATCCTTCGATGATAATATGTGTTTTATATTGTAAATGTGAAAGTATTAAATAATATCGGGTTTGAGACTTTTGTAGAGCACTGTACATTCGCTTTTCCACTCCAGCGCCGAGGATTTTTTTTTCCCCTTCACGTTTTCGCTTGGGCTATTCAAGAAAAGTTGTACCCAACGTTTGAAACATCGACCCTTTTTTTTTTAATCTTCTTTCTACGAAAGTAGTGCTATCATAACTGTCAACTCTCTTTTTTTTATTCTCGATGATAAAAGTCTACGATATTTGTGTTCTTTTTTCTGCTGGATTTATTATTTTATTTATTGAGAGTGTAAACAAATAAAGTTTTATTCATTAAGAGAGATATATATTTTATCAAAATATTAATATCCAAACCGTTTTAATGAAATAATATGTAATAACATTAAATTATATATTTTAATTATTATATGGTAGTTTACCTTATGTATGAGAGTTATCTTTCAGAGAATTTTATGAGTCTGGTTCAATAGAAAAAATATTTTATTTATTATTTTTATCTAAAATATAAATGTTTATAGTCGCGTAAGATGGTACCTATTAATTGAAAAATTAAAATAAATGTTTATATATGAATATGTTATAATAGCAGTAATGATATATTACCAAATGTTATGTTCACGTATTAATAATAATTTAATATATTATATAATATGATATCATCATTTATAAAGGAGAAATAACATACCATAATTTATAGTGTCCATACTAAAAAAATCTTTAATTTAGAAAGTGTAGTGATTTGTAATGAATATTAAAAGAGAATAATGTATATTATATAATTTTATATAATTTAATTTGTCTAGTATCAAGTTTCTTCTTGATCTTGTTTATGTAACAATAGTTAACAGCAAGATGCATAAATATTGTGTTATTTGTTGGGCGCCACCCCTAGTATCTAGGAGAAAAGTAATAGTAAAAAATAAAAATATTTACCTCAGCTAATTCACACAGTGGCACGACGACTCTCAATACTCGAGACCACTGGGGAGTAATTAAAATAAAACATGAGCAATTTAGATAAAAATGGATTGTTGAAATAAAATGTAATTTAGACTACAATAAAAATAAATGTATAAAACAACAATTGTTGGCCCTTTTGTGGATTTATTGTTGTTTCCTTTTTACCACACCCAATCCTACCTATGAAATTACGGATAATTCTAATTCTAATTTAACAAAGTATAAAAAAGTATTGTTGAAGCCAAAAAGAAGAGAAAAATTACATAATCAAAAAATTAATAATTAGATATAAAATAAAATGTCACTTAATTCTTTGCATTAGTCTGTCCTTCTGAAGGTTCGTAAATGAATTCTGATATTGATAAACAAAAATCACATGACTTTAAAGTTGAAGAGTTGGTTTGACCTCACCCATGAATTAGTCCATATTGAAAGCCTAACTTCAAAAATTTGTTTCAATCTAGTAATGTAAATTCTTCCACAATTTAAACGAAAAATAAATAGTCTAGTGTTTGCACACACACTTAGCTTTCCATTTTTGCTACTTGTACTTTAATTTACAACCTTTAATTCACTTTAAAAATAATATGAATTAGGAGCTCCACAGATTTGGCTCCATGTTAGACAAACACCAAGGAAGAAGACCCTGTCTTCTACAGAAAGTCTTCCAAAAATCAAATTTAAAAATGTTCTATTCTTTACTTCCAAGTCCAAAGAGAAAATTAATATATAAAAACAAAAGATAAAATGTTGGCTATGGACTAGGGATAAAAATCAAATACAATGCAAGTCTAATATAAATATTGAACTGTATGCCAATGAGTATGAACATAGTTTTCATAAAAGAATTAAATGTTTATTTCAATCGGTCAAAATTGAAAAGCGTGCTAGCTTAGAGATATTTACATATTGCCTTGTTTCTTCTTTTTTTCTTCTTTTACAATCACGAGATCCGCTACTCACTTGTTTATAGATTTGCACATGCGTTGAATTCAAACATGGCTGACGTTCACTTTAAATACAACTAGAGTCAAAAACACTTCTTAGAAGGATAATTAATATGTTTAATAAAAGGTGTTCTTCCTTAAATCAAAATTCCATATTTAAATTATTTTAAACAATGTTATACGTTGTTCCTTCCGTCCTTTTATTTTATGAATGGATGTAAATAGTATTATTAGTTAGGCCGAACTTTGAAGTCCTTAATTTAATACAAAGATAAATTGGAAATAATTCACAAAAATTATAAAAATACAGGGAAATACAAAGTAGTGTGGCAAATTACGTCACACGTATTATTTAATCAAGGGAAATAATAAAAATATTTAAACTTCCAAAAAATATTAAGACTTTTTACGTATGTATTTGTTATTAATTGAAGTAGCATGGTTTGAGGTGTCTATTTTGCAATGTACTAAATTTGCAGTGAATCATTTATGGAGGGTCAGGTCCTGACAAAGTGTATTAATAATATTATTTCCTAAAGGTTTTTCTAGTTTTCATGAAAACACTGGTAGATTTCCTTCTAAGAACCCGGCCGTATTGTAAGAAGCATTGAACACAGTAAAAAAAAATTATCAATGAAAAATCAGGTTTAAGTGAAAGAAGGACTCAAATATAGGCCTATTTCAAGTGATTGTTAATATTATACTGACAATTAAGTTTACGTATATTTTTTAACTACCTTGTTTTGCAAAACCTCATTTATCTAAAGATGTGTACGTACCGTTATAATAATATTATAACAGCGTCTAAATTTATATATATAAATTTATAAATTTTATAACATCCTTGAAATATATTATTATTACTATTATTATTATCGCGGCTTCTTACTACACGTTCGGGTTGTACGCACTTACGCTAATGTGTAATGGTAGTGTGATTGTGAGATGAAATGGAGGACCTACAGTTTAACGTGGGATCCGAACCACGGTGGAGGCCTGGCATTCCTCACATTCACAAGTTTTGATTAATACACGTCTTGTCAGAGGTGAAGGAAGGGTTTGGCAATCAGATAAATCTGTGCCGGTACCAAGGATTTAATCCTAGACCCCCAGCACAGAAGTCTGCCACCTTACCCCTAGACCACCAGGTCACCACTTAATAACCAATTAAATAAAGTGTTGGTACAGTAGGACAAAATAGCTATGTCCATATGCTTACAATAATTTCATTACAAAGATGAATCACTCTAAAAGGGGAGGAATTACAAAAAAAAAAAAATCACAGAAGTGTCGCTTTAACAAACACGTGATACTTACTCCTTTTTCCCTTTTTCCAACCCTTTCACGAAATGGAAGACAGATCTCTTTTATAGAGCAAAAAGGTAAAGAGAGGGATGAAAATCGTGGGTGGGGGAGAAAAAAAATTGGAGGGAATCCCTGCGAGATAAAGAGTGTGTGAGAGAGAGAAGAGATAAAACTGCAAGTGCTGACACAACAGGTGATGGATGTCCTTTGGATGTCTGGTACTCTGGTTCGTTGAAGTATTGTGTGCTGCCATCTGTATTCCTGGGAGCGAACACAATCAATTAATCAACAGACGTGCGGGAAACGCTCAGAATACTAACTCTTTAAAAAAAAATCGTGAGTTTCGGAAGAGTTTTTAGGGATTCCCCATGCGGACAATGAACCATTTTAAACTGAATAGTTTGAAAGAGCATCCTGGATACAGAATCGTGTTAATCATAAAATAGTGATGAAGAATGGAAAATAGAGGTAATTCTTTTCATTTAGATTTAAAAGCTATAGTCAAAATAACATTTTATAGAACATTGTGAAAAAACAGTTTATAAATAAGGGACGTTATTTTAGGTAAGAAAAGACTTTAAAAGTTAAATTGGAAGTTTATTAAATCACATGAGTGTAAGAGAGATGAACATAGCTCTATAAAAAGTAATATATTATTTTAAATAAAAAACGTAATAGTTTATTTGAGATGTAAATCTGTAAAAAATTAAAAACTGCCTAAAAATGTTTAGTTTCTAATTAAATTTTCTTCAATCAATTATTATAGTTTTTCAATTTTTTTTTTGTAAAACTATACTTCATCATTTTTATACTCATGTGACGCAAAACATTTCATAGTTCTATTTTCAACTTTTATCTTGTCTCATGGTCAAAATGCTATAAAATAAGCTCATGGAAGAGCTAAAATATACCCAACTATGAAAAAAATGTTTCTAGTAATTATTTTACTACTGTCAAAGTTAATAACATTACATATCAGCATAAGTGGGTATAATCCGAACTGGTAGTAAGACGCGGTGCAAATAATAATGTATTATTATTATAGGCAATAATTTATATCCCATTTTACAGAATACTTAATAAATTAGCTATATAGAAGATAGGGATTTCCGAATTGTATTAGTGTAAACATATAATAGTATGTAATAATAACAATAATAACGATAAAATGTCTGAGCTACTTCAATATGTAGCTCAATTACTGGCAAGATGGGCGAGTACTAATCGCCTATTGGTACATATTTTTACGTGGAGGCACTTTTCAGGTCACAATGGTTGGTTGATGTGATGATAGTAGTGAATATAACAACGTGAAGCAAATGAAGAACTTAACCTAACCTAATCCTAGTTAACCAAACCCTGGTGGGTATTGGAATTATTTTGAAACATAGAAAAATTCTCCAGCACCATCGGGGAATCAAACCTTGGAGCCTTAGGTCAACAGCCAGAAGAGTTTATTATTATTATTATTATCATCATCACCGGGTCTTACTACTCGAGCTGGTTGCACACACTTACGCTAATGCGTAATGGTTGGGTGGTTGCAAGATGAAATGGAGGACCTACAGTTTAACGTGGGATCCGAACCACGGTGGAGTCCTGGCATTCCACATATATAGAGGAAAGATTTGATTATTTTGGTTTGTAATGGATAAACTCAAAAACTACTAGACCGATTAAAAAAAATATTTCACCAATATAAAGCTACATTATCATCGAGTAACATAGGCTAAATTTTATTTCGAAAATTTAATTTATTACTCATAAAAATGTCGATAGTCACTCATATTTCATGGTAGTCTATGATGATTCTTCAATATGTGTGTTGAAAATAATAATGCGGGTGGGGGAGGTGACGGGGAAGGGTCTAGTGACTAATACACGTATTGTCAGAGGTGAAGGAGGGGTTTGGCATTCAGATAAATTTTTGACGCGACCGAAGATTGAACACCAGACCACCGAAAACAGAAGTCTGACACCTTTACCCCTAGACCGCCAGGTCACCTATTTTAGTGTATCCATCAGAGGAAAAACGGACAAGATGTTTCAGACGTTTAGTTCGTCATCCCGATGCATACTTTGAAATATTTTCTTTTTAGATAAAGTATTTTGCTTTTTTTTTGTTTTCATTTAGAAAACTTTATTAGCACTTACAAAATTACGCCGAATAATGATCCATCAAAAAACGTAGTGTTTTGGTCGACTCATTCACCGATGTTATAAATGCTAAGCAAGCTTATGTAATAGAGTTAAGAGATGAATTATTCATCACACGTTCTTTTTTTTCCTTTCTTTTTTTATTTGACTGCCAAGGGTGCCGGGAAGGAGTTTAGGAAAGCAGAAAAAGTAAAGGAATGTTGAGGAAGTGCACTACAACCTTAATGCCTCGTCCGTCTTATAAATGAACACGTGACAAATAGAACCCTTTTTTTATGGGGTTCTTTTTTATTATTATTATTATTATTATTATTTCAAGACGCTCCACCAGTTTGGAATTTTTAATTAGTCTCCAGAAAGAAATGGTTATTACTACCTTTACTAAAAGAAAAAGAAGAAGAATAGGAGTGCGTTTGTCTTAAATACTACTTGAAGTAAGACAAAGTAATAAGATTCAAGCAAGTGAAACGCACACGATCGTTGGAATTTCATATAGGAAGTTAAAAAAAAAATTCAGTTTCAAATTGTCCAAATTTTCGCTTAAGCTATCTACGGTCTTATGTATGTAAAGCCCTCTCTACGTGAAGTTTATTAAATTTAACTTTTTCTAATTACACTTTTGAAAAGGTAATAGAAATTTTATTTAAAAATTATGCCACAATAATATTGATATTTAAATACTGTAAGTAATATTAGGGGGCTTACCTCACAATGTAGATATATAGTTTTTTATGTTAACGAGATTTGAATCTGATCCTCTCTAAGTGTTGGAAAAATTGCAAAATATATCAACTTTATCCATTTCAACAGACCATGGGTAATAGGTATGAAAAGGTGACCCTCATTGCTATTTGAGCCTGGGAATGTTTGACTTTTTTTTTGAATCAGGTTTTCAAATATATTTTAATAGATCATAACATATTAATTAATAAGGCCCAAGTGTATTTTTTATAAGAATATTAGAATAACTTCTTTAAAATATTGACAAAGCTCTGTTTATATATAGGTCTTAATTCATCCCTTTTAAAACTAATAATCTTTGTATTGAAACATAAATGGTTTGAATGTTGTTCTTTGAATTTGGATCAATTGAATCATATTAAAAGCTTGTGTATGGTTTATAATTCAAACATTCTAGTAATAATTTAAAAAAATATTTTATCTAAATGTTAGGTATGAAAATATGATGCAATTTCCTTTACAATATTTATTTATTAATAAAGTTAACATCTAAAACCAACTTTGGCCAAGATTGGAAATATATTTTTTATTCTATAAACAAAAACTGGCAATTATATGGATGTTCTTATGTAAATATTAATCATACAGCCAAAATATATTGATTATTTATATAGGTATAAAATTGATAATATAACATATAGTAAAGGCCTTCCATATAATATGGGTTTAATAAGATGATACATGTACTGTGTTTTCCTAAGGAACATAATATAATTAATTTTTTATTTGTTTCTTATTCTTACTTTTGGAATTATTTACCTTACCACACGGAAGAATCTTATAGAGAATTTAAAAAATATATATTATACTTACCAATATTGACAGAGTTGTCACGTTGTTTGTTTATAACTGTCAAAAATCTCATATTTCTCAAAACTGTAATAGGTAGAATATATCACATGGGCTATCGATACATTTAAGTATAGTTTGGTATTCTAAGGAATATCTTTTTAGGAAATACAGATATAAATATAATTTTTCTTTATTTTTTATGTTATTTTAGAGACATTGGTATTATATATTAAAAAGAAACAACTTCAGAATACATGGTTGTAAATGGACACGTGAAAGATGATCTAATAACGTTTAAAGCTGTAAATATTTTGAATTGTAGAGTCGCTAACGTTTAAAACTTGAGGGTGAATTTCCTTTCAAAGTCGATCTTCCTGCGGAGATTTAAACTACCTTTGAAATGCACGCATTTTTATGAATACAGACTCGCTACTTTATGTGAACACAAAGAAGCCTATAGAAATATTTTATTTTTTTCACATCTACAAACAAATATTATTTCTATACAAAATGGATGGTAGACCTGTTTCATTTCCATTACATGCATATTATCTGACCGTAAGCTCTGTTGTAATTATTATAGACCTTAAAACATTAATTATGTGGACCTATATGTAATAAATAAAAGTATTTCAAAGCTAAATACTAATTAAGTTGTGTGTTAGCTTTCCCGAAATTAAAATAGTTATTGTGCTGAGTACATCATAAAGTTTATTGTGTAATTTAACTAAACAAAGACGGTGACATGGCGGTCTAGGGGTAAGGTGTCAAACTTCTATGCTGGCGGCCGGGGTTCAATCCTCGGTCCCGGCAAAGATTTATCTGATTACCAAACCCTTCCTTCACCTATGACAAGACATCTTGTGAATGTGAGGAATGCCAGGCCTCCACCGTGGTTCGGATTCCACGTTAAACTGTAGGTCCTTCATTTCATCTCACAATCACCCTACCATTACACATTAGCGTAAGTGCTTACAACCCGAACGGGTAGTAAGACGTGGTGCTAATAATAATAATAAATAATAACTAAACAAATTAAATTTGTTGTTGAAACATAGGGTACATCCTTTTCCTTATTCCGTGCATCATTTTCACTCAGAAGGTAAACTTATTTTGTGTGTGTTTGTGTGTGTGTTCGCCTTCTTTAAACTTTATTTCTTTCATTAAACATTACTGCGCAAACATTAATAGACGAATAGAAGGAAAAATTCTAATATCAAAAAGATAGAGAAAAATATAAATCAGGTAAAGTGGAGAAAAGGTCTAATATGGTAAAAAAAAGAAGAAAAAATGCTCGTAAAGAACTTTAAAATGAGCTCAGAAAGAAACATTTACTTTTTTTTTTAAGGTTGGTATATCACATCAATACTTTATCTACATGATGTAATAATGTAACTGTTTAAATGAAACCATGTTTTGAAGAAGTCCCGGAAAATTTTACCAAAAATATAAATATTAACTCATTAGATATATTTTAAAAGTATTTTTACTTTCTCACTATCTTACTGGTAAAGAAAGTATTGTGATCGTCAAATAAATCGAACTCGAAAGTTTGTTTAATATCGACGTTTCATGAACCTCCGATTCCGAAAATGTGATTTTTCCAAATTCCGTCTGTCTGTTTGTCTGTATGTACCTCAGGCTAGGGCCTAAACTATTTTAACAATTGGGCAAAACTTTGTATTTGGGGTTTTTATATGAAACCCCCGAGGGGTTTTTGGAATTGACTATCCAACCCTAGAATTAAGGGTGGTTTCCTTTAGAGAAAAATAAAATCGATTATATTAAAATCGGTTCGAAAATTTATGATGAAATCTCATTTCTAAGCTTTGATCAATATTGCAAACAAAATGGCTACTCTCAATAATTTCTCAGAAGGACTTTGAGGGTTCCGTACTGATGTGTAAATTATAATTTTTAATTATGTATCCGTAAGTATTTGATCCATGGAATTACTTATCAATGCAAACATGTAGATCCATTTATATTAAAAATCATTTACTTCAAATATATTTTTATAAACCTAATAGTTTTTAATCTATAAGCAAATATATATATTTTTTAGCTTTTCCAACATTCATGGTAAATTATTGCGACAGTAAAAAAAAAAAATTAACCCGAGATGTTGATGGATGTCAATGCTTCAAGGCCCTCCTAACCCTAAATGGGTTTTTTGCAATTCCGTTTTTCTGTGTGTGTGCCTAACCCTAAAATTAAGTGTAGTTTAGTTATGAGAAAAAAGAGAAAAAAATATTATTTTTTTTCAAAATTGGCTATAACGATCTTGTATTAATTTAATCTCTAAGAACTGATCAATATTACCAACAAAACGGCTACCCTCAATTTTTCGTCAACTTAATTAAAAGATGTACAGTTTCGTTAATTATACATTTTATCATATCTCTGTAGCTCTTTGAGATATTAAATTATTTATCAATGCAAATATGTAGATCTATTATGTTAAAAAATACATTATTTTAAATATATATTTTGATAAAACTAATAGTTATTGAAATATTGGCAAATTTATGAATATAATTCTGTATGCTTTTGTTGTACAGATAAAATATTCCTTAAATTTTAACGCAATAGTGACATAAAGTAAATCTTTCAATTGTTGATGTTTTCCTTTAACCTCTTAGGGGAGAACTTTGAACAACAATAATCCATATCTATTATTTTAGACTCAATAGTCAGTATTTATCTATTTCATTGGTAAAAATTATTAAATTGGGAATTTAATAACTATGCGATTACCTGAGGATTTGCAACCCCTAATAAAATGTCAATTCTTTTTACCGAAAGTTGAAATTTAAATACGAAGTATTAACCCTTGTAGACACAATAACTACCTTTTTTTATTGAACCAAATATACAAATGAGGACTTTTAAATCTTTAAAATATAATCATGACTCAAAAAATGTTGGGACTCAAAAAATGTTGGGACTCAAAAAATGTTTTATATAATTATACCGTAATTTGTGCTCGTGGCTGCTAGTGTATATTATTTCGTTTCACATATATTAATAATAATAATATTAATAAATATCTCCGTTTTTAGACAATGAAGCATGAAAGTCAGTGCGGAGTTCTGTACCGTTTATTTTTGTATCTCTATTAAATTTCAAACATCGATTCAAGTGAGATTAGAAACAAACCGACAAATTAATTATATGAATTATTTTCAAAAATATTTGGTCTAAAAAATTTTTTTTTTAAGAAAAACGTAAATATATTTTATTCTCAATATAAAATAGTGAAAAATGACAGCCTGAACATGAAACCTGGTCTAGAATCATGTGTTTAGTTTGTAAATTTTAACTATTTAAATTATATTCTAGTATTTGGTATGTGGATAAATGTCAAGTATTAATTTGTGTTGTATAGGAATTTAATTTTAATGTTGTTTTGCTGCTCTTTTTTTATTCAACAGGTGATAAATATTTTTATTCAATATCTAATGAAGTTTCTGTTTAGAGGGCCTTTTGACGATTTTTGAGATAACTTGTGTAATACTACTTTTAATAGTAAAAATGTATTCAATACTAAATACATCGATGCTACATTGCTCTTAAAAGGACCTATTTAATTATTATTATTTTTAAATAATTTTTTCTATTATTTAGTACAATTGAATAAATAAAAATTCGATAGATGTTTTTGTATTACGAATAAATAAACGAAATAAAATACTTTACAAACACATTTCAGGAAAGATAATGCTTGTATTTTACCAAATTCTTGAACAAATTTCACAAAAAAATTTGAAAACACGATTTTTCTTAATATAACTAATATTTAAATTTTTTATTTTTCTCATAATTATTTTTTTTAAATTTTTCTCTTCATTTTGGACAATTTTATCAATACGTCACTCATGAAGATGTCCAAAATCTTTTTTTAATCTATCACCCCCTATCCCTCATAAAATGGGTTGCCAATATTAGTACAGCTCGCATCGGTGGCCGTGTGGTTTAACTATAAGGCGTCGCTCTCACTAAAAACTATGCTGCCGATGACCGGGTTAAAATCCCTGTAGATTGTACTGAGAGTGGTTTTTCACTCCCCTTACATGAAACTTTGAACACACTTCCTCTAAGCTCCAATTTATTTAACCATAATTCACAATCGTAAGTAGTACATATAGTAAGACTATGTTTTTTAAAATTACTACATCATTACCTATTAATGTAAGTTATATCATTCTAAATAAATTCTAAATATTATAGAAAAAATAACTAAAACATTCCTTCCTAAAATAATAAGAGAGCTGCCACATTTTCTAGTTATAAATTATACTATTGATAAAGTAAGTTATTATTTATGTTGACCGAATAAAAATGATATTTGAATCTTATACATTTTACTTTCTACCAATTATTTTATACTATATTAAACTGTACTCAGATCACGATAGCTAGGGATATTATTAATAGTTTAAATATTATAAATAAAATAAAATTTCCATATTTATTCACAATAAAGATATGTTTATTGTCTTTATGACAGTTGAATGACATTTTTATCACTTTTCTAAGATACGGTATTTATTATAAGATCCTAATGGGAACTATTTTTAAATTAATATAAAAAATGGCAGAAAAATAAAAAATCCCTTAATATAATGTATATTAACATTATATTTTGAACAACTAATTATCTATCCATCCATCCATACATCCAGCCATCTATCTATCTATATAATATATATATAAATTTTAAATAATCCAAAATTTTTGTTCAGGTAATACAACATAATTAGTCATTCAGACTAAAAAGCAAACATGTCAGAAGGACATAAAAACATAATTATAGAGCATAACTTCAGCAAGTGTCTGAATGACCCATAAAAACAATATTACAAAGCATAACTTCAGCTAGTGTCTGAAGGACACATCAAAACATTCTTACAATAGAACGAACTATGTCGTAGGTACATATTATTATTATTATTATTATTATTATTATTATTAGCACCGCGTCTTACTACCCGTTCGGGTTGTACGCACTTACGCTAATGTGTNGAACCCCGGCCGCCCGCACAGAAGTCTGACATCTAATTTTTAATTATAAAATGAAATTGTAAATAATATTTTTTTATCTAATATTAGATTTTGTGAGAAATGTAACATTCTCCGCCCCAAGACTTGAAATTGCCGGTTGAGGAAAAATAAAGTGTTTGATCTATATAGAAGAGAGGGGAGGAACCGAGACGGAACTTGAGGGGGGTTTTGGGGGGGGGGAGAAAGGAGAGTGGTCTTGGAGGGAGTTCCGGTAGGGTAACACAATAAACCCCGTGGAGATACGACGTGCTGTCACGGCCGGTGCGAGACGCTTGACATTGCGGTGTCGACGCCAGCTGCAGGTGGCTTCCACATCTCCCCTTCCTTCTCCAACCCCTTTACCCACAGACCAACCAACCGCTATCCCTCCCTCTAAGCCCCCCTTTTTAACCGAGCCTTGCCACGCTACTGTGTCAATATATCTGGTGACTGGTTTTGGGAAAGTAAGTAGAAACCCATCACTTTTTGAGAGGGGGTAGGGGGGGGACGATGGAGGAGTAATAATATAGCAGGAAATGATATACCGCTGGCAATTTGCGATGACGAGAGGGCACCTTGTTTTTTGGTGGAAAAAGAAGAGTTGGGTGGGGATAAATGCTCTCGCTAGGTGAAAGATCAAACCGAGTTTCAGAACAGCATGAAAGACATTTTTATTGAAAGAAGAGCAATTTTTATCTACCATATTATGAGTTTCCTCGCGGTTATGATTTATTGATTAAAATATATTTGATTTTTCTCATTACTTCTTACTTACCTTTAAATAATAAATATTAACTTTATCTTGCATTTCCATCAATTTAAATAAGGTTATACAAATGACACTTGTATATGGGAATCAAGCCAATTACCGATTTATATGTATGATTTTTAACAATATTTAAATGTATATAAATATGTATTCAAACACGCCTGTATCCAGTACCAAAACTAGCTTTTATTAACGTTAATTTATAGCCTATTTTGTATTAAAATAAGATCCTACATATAAATATAATAGTGTATGCATATACAACGATATGTTATGGCATACGTATATGTATTTATTTATACATATATTATATTCATAATATATAAAGTACATAATATATTTATAATACATATTTATATATTAGGCCTATATGTATATTTCTATCAGTCTCTTTAGTGAACATCTCCTATTATGCTAATTGGGACGAGGTTAAGACCTACCTACACATATACAGGCGTTCTAACAGCTCGTTTCTATCAGTTGTAGTACAAGATAAACCATATTTTCTTAGAAAATATATTATTTTGAAACGCTAGTAAGTAAGATTGTTTGTTCAACAAAAATAAAAATATGTATACATCTGTCTCGTAAAAATTAGGGTATATTTCAAAACAATATTATATCTTTTTAATTAAATCTAGTCTTAGACTAATTTATTGTTTTTGGCATAGTTTATTAACCTTTATTAAGTAAAGTTTCCTCAAACTAGTTTACAACTACATAGTGTGAGATTCAGAAACTACGAGATTAAAATAAATTTTAGTTAGTTAAATAACAGTTAAATAATGATTCCTTGTCAAAGTGAAAATAATTAAAATCACTATTTCAAAATTTTCTTAGACCTACCTGATTGAAAACCTAGATATTATTGTAATAAAAAAAGAAATCAAGTGTTAATCTATGCGTGGTTCATTTACTAGTATTTCATAAGCGGAAAAAAGTATCTTATTTCAGAAATTATGGAAAAATAAATTAACAATAATCCGCATTTATGAGCAAATTGATTAAACATTTATCTAGTAAAACCTGATTTATCGAAAACGGGGATGTCTCTGTTCAAATACCGGCCGATTATGTTAGGGGTGATGATTTTCATTAATAGTTTACTTACTCTATATCCACCTAGATTTGAAATCCTTTCCTTTAAATTTCATCTTTATCTTGTTTACTTATATGTGTATTTAAATGCAATCATCCTGAACGGGTATTCCCAATATTATCATTGTGGGATCTGCAGGACTTATGGAAAAAAGCTTTATCTTCGCTCTCTCTATTAACTGTTGCCAAATCTCCCCGCTTTCAACTACGTCGGAAGGTGAGGTGCTGGGGTAAGAAGGAGCTACTGGCAACATCGACGAAGCAGCGTTGTCAAACTTATCCTATATTTGGGGGAAGATTAATCATACGAATACAAAATAATAGCAACGAGGTTCCCCAATAGTAGCCATGAAGTTTACCTCAGAGATGATATTCAGTGTAGTAAAAAACCGTTGAAAAAACCCCAACCATAATACATTCATGAATCTAAACCTTAAGTGCACAGCTATTCATAAATACTGAGTATATTTTATTTAAATTCACTTTCCAATTTTTAATATTTCTGATGTAATAATATTCCAGTGTTGTGTATATTAATTTTATAAATGTAAATAAAGTTTTATATATATATATATATCTCTCAAGACTAAATGGTAAATGAAACAATTTTGACAACGTAATGATGAAAGTAATCAAATAATATAGTTGCGTCACGAAAATATTTCTTTAGCAAATAATATATCAGTTTAAAAAGTAAAATGTAAAGAATATCGTGAGTTATCCTTTTAAATCTTTGAATAAATTTGAACGAGCTTATCATTAAATAAACATTTTTTTCAAGCATCAAATTTAACGATGTGTGTTAAGAGAGATAGAAGGAACCAACCTTACTGAAAGACAAGTTCAAACATTGACACTCATGCGAACGGTTAAAATACGGGCGTCTGATATTCCGTCAGAAATTGGAGAGAGAGATTTTTCATCAAATGGAATTTAATGTAGGTAAATATAGAGTTACATGGTAGGTAATGAAATGAAAATGGTCCCACTGATGTAGCTTCCCTGTTTGAAAAAAAAAAAGATGTTCTGTAATTTCAAGGGGTTAGAAAGGTTGACCTTCAGCTACATCGGAGTGTATGATGTGTAATGTATGCTTCCATCTAGTCTTACTACCCATTCAGGCTATAAACCATACGAATTTTTCAATACCGAAGTTGTGTGAAGATGAATATTATAACGTTTGAAGGAAGTGTAACCCATATTTGCGTGAAAATTAAAAGGAAATATATTAAATATAATCCGCTCTTTTTACATTCAGAAGGGTTTCTTTTCCGGCCCTCCCTGTCGTTGATAAACTAAACTAGACGTGCCTGAAGTATAGTCCGCATGCCCACATGTACCGATAACAAATGTTATATCTTGTACAATTATATGTATGCAGATTATATATAGTTTTAATACGTTACTGACAATTTAATTAAATCTATGAATATAAAAGTAGAATTTATATCATATATATTTTTAACGTTGATTGTATTTATTTTAAATTATATTTGTCATTAATCTATCCTTATGCTATTAAATATCCTTCAATTACAGTGATGGCTTATGAGGTAAAAACTAGGATGTTCACAAAATCAAAATTGTAAAGAAGAAAGATTTGCAAACAAAATATAAATATTTTTAAATTTGATAGTATGAAACAAATACACACATAAATATATGGGAATATATGTAGGTCTATTTATACTGGTAGGCCCACGTTTGTACACAGAATGTAACTGGTTGGATCTACTCACCATAAAGCTACATCATAGTGAACCAAGTAAAATAAGCTTGCTATCCTTGAAGTTAAACGAAGAGTAATTGAACTACAATCACATAACTATACCCTGATTTTGGTTGGAAGAACAGTAAAGAAAATCAAAACTAATTTCTTTGAGGCCAACATTGATAATATTTTCTTATTTTATTAGTGTTATTTGATAGGTATTGATAATATATATCAAAAGTAACATCTACATATGACATGGCTTTATGTATGAATATATTAAAATTGTTATAGTAACTTTAGTAACTAACTTCTACTGTTCTTCCTACCAAAATCATACTATATGTAAATTTGCGAGAATTCATTTTAAAATTTGCGTACGGATTAACTTTTTTCAAACCTTTATAATTAAATTTGGTTTAGTATATTCTATCTAGCCTTTTAATTTTCTTACTATCCTTATGATTTATTTCATAACTACTTACAATAAATTCATATTTAAAGAAACATGGAAAACCAAATAAAAACTATTATTTAATGACTGTTTACACTTTCAATAAGGTATTATGCATTTTGTTATATACCTAATTGTAAAACGACACAAGAGTGAAACAAATCATAATCATAAACACATAAAAAAACTTCACTCACGAACAGTGGCAGATCGTAGCTAGAATTAGTGAAGGTGCTGCTCAAGAAAAATTTTAGCCTTTGTTTTAAATCTGTGTAAAAGAAAAAAAAACATGCATAAAAAAGAAAATGTATTCAGGAACTTGATAAAATCTTAACAAAAAAAACTTTTTTTTACTTAGTTTAACTTAAATTGTTACAGTTTAAGCTTGATCTATTCATTTAAAATTGAAATCCATTCTTCTGGTTTTAATTACGCGCTAAAAGATAAATAATTTTCTCCTTGATCTCTGGATGACAATTAAAGAAATTTTTCTCCATTGAAAGTACCGCAAGCTCATTTAGTCTTTCCGAATTCATAGTGCTTCTTAAAAAAGTTTTTATTATTTTCAATGTCGAAAAACAGTGCTATTCCTCTGATGTAGTCATGGGAATTGTCAAGACGATTCTTATCAGTTTCGTAATTTCACTAATAACATCATCTAGATTATTTTCTAAGATAAATTTAAGCATAAAACACGCTGAGTTAAAAAAAACCTTACTTCCACCATCACGCCAGAGCCGGCACTGCAAGAGCAACAGTGTTCTCTCTACCTGGCAGTCTCACCTTCCTCCCCGCCTCCCTCCTATGTGTGCAAGCGCACAACAGTTAGACATTACGTCGCTGGTACTGTGAAGCGCACAGTTCCATATAAGGATTTTTGTATCTTTTTCATAAACTAGGGGATGGCTTCTGAAGTACTGACACTAAGCTTAAAGAATATATATTGTACTACAAAAATAATGAAATAATTAAAGAAAAAAAATCATTACATTAAATGTTATCGATAATATCAAGTGGAGATAGGGGGTGCTGCAGTTCCGCAGTGCCTATACACGAGCCGCCACTGCTCACGAATCACCAATCAAAAGAAAGACAGTTACTTAAAATGATTCTTTCAAACTTATATGCTATTTTTGACTGAATAGTGAAAACCCAAGATGATCACAGACGTTTCAGTTGGCCCAGATCAGCTCAAATAGCACCAACACTCCAGTGTTATGATAGAGCTAGTCAAGACATTAAAATGTTCACAGCAACATGTGTACACATTTCTCAGGCTATATCTCCATAAGATATACGTAATTCTGTCAAGCTTATGCACATTATCGCTTAAACTGTAGCAAACACTCTTAGCGCATACGCCATTCTGCCAAATTTCCCACAAGAACTTATCTCCAACCTTCGTACATGACACATGTGAAATCTCCTCGTAAAAACATTTTTGAAAAATGTTCTCACACTTTTCTTACAAAAATATAATTTAATATTAACTCTATTGTGAGGGGAATTAAAACAAACTTTTTGCTCATGTTCACGAAACTTTTACAATCTCCGTACTACTGGGTATTAATATGTTAATAACAACCTCACAGAACTTACCTGATTGTCATATAAATTTGACATATTGTGACATACATTTATATGTTGTTTGACAGCAACAACACACAGAAAAAGCTTATAAAAATAATTAACAAATCTAAACAAATAAAAATAAATTTTGTTTTCAAGAAAACAAAAAAATATATTATTCTCTTAATTATTTGAATTAAATAATTGAGTTTAATACAATTATATTCTTTAGACTTTAAGAACAAAAGTTTTGAGTTTGAGATGTCTGAAATCATGACAGTAAAAGTTGACCAATATAAAATATAAAATGGTTGATATAATTATATAGATGAATAGCTTTGATGCCGGCAGTTCATATTTCATAGAATAAGTTCTTGGATGGTTTTTAATTAGAAAGGATACATCTCAGATAAAAATGGAAAAATCTAACACAATGAGTTGGTCTTCCACTGAAAACAAAATTATAGAAGATTATTGAAAAATTAGTATTTTAATAATACAGTTAATATTTGAGAACTTTCTTCAACTAAAATTCTAAGTTCTTGTTTGGATCCAGGACTAAATATTGACACATTAATTTTAAACTTTAATACCACTTTGATAATATTCACTACTGTTATTAAATTTACAAGTGTGTATTTAGGACATCCTTAAAACAACTCCAAAATAAAGAATCTGTATCACCTTAAGGTGGGGCGGAAAGGTATAAAAGAATAAACAGTGTTTTTGCAGCTTTTTTGACAATATATATTTTTGGCCAAAGCCCATCAAATATTGCTTCAGTACACACATATAATTTGCACAGTGACCTCAAAATTTCTTTATTATCTCTCAAGGATGTTCTGGAATTTAATGAGAACGTATTATCTTCATTAAAAAAGTTATCATCTAATGCAACCATGCTTATGATGGATATTCAGGAACTTTTGAGTTCATCGAGTGAAGAAAATTAAATTTTATTTGTTTTAGCAAAAAAAAAAAATTGCATAAAAATTGCAAAAACACTGGTCTATCCTCATGTCCTTTTCCATCCCACCTGAAGAGTAAATGTTTTCAACCCCGACTATAGTCCTAGCAGTTCTTAAAGAAATGAACATCAACCACACGAAGGGAACTATTTGTACGGCACGTCACGTGCAGTAATCGAGATAACTTTCACGATGTTTTCGGATATATTTTTTTCCATGAAAAAATAAATAAAAAGTTTTATATCTTTCTTTAGAACTGCTTCTATCTAACTCTTTTCCCTTCACTAAAAAGTCATTTTGGAAATATATTTTGGGTATTATTTTGTATTCTTAAGGTTTTTTTACAGTATAGTGAAGAGAGAGTGGTGTGTTTACTATCAAATTTATGGCGTAAATATAAGTTTATATTGAGGTGTGAGTAGTTACGCTGTGAGAATACCAAAACCGGGCGAAAGCAAAGCTAAATGTTTCACGGTCTACACGTGGCAGTTGAAATAAATTTAAAATTATTATTTTTTCTGTATGCCTCGTCTTATACTGGGCTATCCTCATATTTATAATGATAATAATAATTAT
Organism: Timema shepardi; assembly: GCA_902151425.1. NCBI lineage: Eukaryota > Metazoa > Arthropoda > Insecta > Phasmatodea > Timematidae > Timema > Timema shepardi. Next base: position 1,801 of record CABFVX010004577.1, on the reverse strand, counting down.
TATTATTATTATAATTATTAGCACCACGTATTACTACCCGTCCGGGCTATACGCACTTACGCTAATGTGTAATGGTAGAGTGATTGTGTGATGAAATGGAGGACCTACAGTTTAACGTGGGATCCGAACCACGGTGAAGGCCTGGTATTCCCCACATTCACAAGTCATGGTTAATACACGTCTTGTCAGAGGTGAAGGAAAGGTTTGGCAATCAATTTATTATAATGAGTTCGAAGATAGTTAGGACAGTTTTTAGGCTAAATCCACCCTAATTTAAATGGGCATAAAGAGAAATTTAAAAATATCTTAGAAAATATTACTCTTCGTCTGGCTGGTGACACTACAGGCCCCAATCACTGGAAATCCAGATTACTACTAAATCGATGCCTTATATCATGTGACCACAGATGTTGGTTGTTAATAATCGGATACTTCTTGTGTCCTTTTAATTCAAGAAAATTATTGAGGAGGACTCATGGGAATATAATGTCTCGATTAGTCATTCGTGGGCTTTTATTGAGGGAAGGGGTTAAACCTCCCACCCAGGATTAACAATTAGACTAAATCAAAGGATATAAGAGCTAGTTACCCCTAACGGGTAGTATGACAAGGTTCTAAAATAAAAATAGCTATTCAACTTTTAAATTAATCAGATTTACAAAGAAATGTAGGCCTATTTATTATGTAACTAGAATTAATGATTGCATATCAAATAATACAATAAGTGTAAAGACATTGTGTTTTATAATTTATTTTAGATTGGGATAGGTGGATAAATTCCTCTTTTTACTTTTTCTCTACACCTCGTAGAGAAAATATTGTGATCGTATATTTAACTCGATATTTTGATAAACCTTAACGTTTCATCCCTTGAAACCAAAAAAGTTATTTTCTCAATGCCATCTGTCTGTAACTCGGGCTTGAGCCGAAACTATTCTACTGATTGGTCTAAAACTTGGTATCAGGGGTTTTCATAAGGTCCCCCCTAGGGATTTTTTTAATTAGATATGTAATCATACAATTAAGGGTAGTTTACTGAAGGGAAAAAGAGAAAAAAAATATTTCCTCTAAATTGACCCAAAATATTTTGATTAAATTTTACATCTATGAACTGGTTATTATTATAAACAAGAGAAAAAAAAATATTTCTCACATTAAAATTAGTTTTAGGGTACTTTACATAAGGGGAACTTCCAATGTTTTTTATAATTTCTCCACAAATATTCAACTCATATATACCTTATGAAATAACATCTAATTATAAAATTGTAGTAGATACAAAAAATATATAAATATTTTACTCTAAATGTACTTCTATAAAAACAAACATTTCCGAGATATAATAATTTAATATATACTTTTTAATTTGGGTCTTTGGAAATGAATTTGATTCTTATACTCTTTAATGTTTCTCTTTTATCAATTTTTCTGTAACAGTGTTCCTAATTTCTAATGCCATAGATTAAGTAACAGTGTATATTATTTCATCTATGATCGTTGTTGTAATGTTTATACAACAATGTATAAACCTACTATTTCGTTTCACAAATCTTATGAGTTCTTAGTAAAGGTCTATTTTGAGAGGGAGAAAGTCTGTACGGTTCTCTATAACTTTTTTTTTTCAAAGCGTATTACTATCCATTGGATTACACTAATATGTAAACCTGATAATTTGGCTAGTGTGTAAGGGAAGAATAAAGTTGAAATAAAAGGATATATATTTGTTTAATTTATGAAAGTAAAACTCTCAGTACACCCGACAGGGATTCGAGCCACAACCTCCCTGTCGTCAGTGGTACAG
>CABFVX010004576.1:0-54971 GCA_902151425.1 Timema shepardi | reverse complement strand
GGGGGGGTGGGGGGGGGGGGGGTGGCAAAGGTTTCTTTCTCCATATTAATAATAAATACGCTGACTAAGAAACTGTATGTTTACCCACGGGAAAAAGATTTTGTCACTATTGTATATTAACGTAATATATTTTCCCTCAAAAATACTTATAAAATATAAACGATGGATGTCAATACTTCCAGGACTCGAGTTAGTTAATAAAATAACAAAAATATCTACTTTGTATTTTATTTATTAATTAACTTCAGGGCCTACGTGTAAGCCACATATTTATTCTTAGTTGAATTTCTCGTGTAAGCTTGGATATAAACTTTATTTTTACTTTCTCTTGACCCCTCGAAGAAGAAGTATTGTGATCGTCAAAAAAGTTGAATTTTGAATTTTAATAAAATGTTGACGTTACATGACCCCCTGAAACCAGAGTAGTTTTTTTTTTTTTTTTGCAATTCCCGCTGTCGGTTTCATTAGCAGCCTAGTCGGTTGCGAGAGTGACACCTTAGAACATGTGGCAACCAAAGAAGGTATTGCTGGTTTAGTTGAAAACTTAATAAACGATAAAATGTTGTTAGGGTGTTCGAAAAAGGTTTTCATTGGAAAGCTGGGTCTGGACGTACGGATAGAAAGGAAGGGAATCGAAGGAAATTGCGAAATTCACGAAATGAGACCACTACATTCTTCACTAGCCCATAAAGGGAACAGCTTTTAGATAGTCTTTTTCAAGTTACAAAAAGCTAGGTACACTCAGCTTCCCATTTAAATATCTTAACTTTTTTATTCTATAAAAATAATTTTTATTGTGTCTCAAACATTGGTAGGGTGCACAAAGATAGTATTTTCTCAAACCGGTTTTCATGTTAGAATGGTATAAGACAGGGTTATTCAATTAGCTATCCAAACGGGCCACAAAAATATCATAGTATTTTGCAGGCCAGACATTTAATTCAATCAGGTAATAATTTGTAACGTTACTAGATTATACTTTTGTAATTTAAAAGGGTGGGTGAGTGATTGAAACGTAATTTGATATTATATTTTATGTATTTCAGTGAAATTTTAAAAATTAAAAATATAAAGTTAGACGATTTTCATCATAAATATTTCTTTTCTTACTACTCAAAGTAGGATGTGCCACTTTAGATATCTTGCGATAAGACTAATACAAGTAAAGCCCTTCGCTATTATTATAAATAATGTTCGAGCAATAATCCAAGCAAGTATCAACTGACGAGACATAGGGTACTGCTGGGTGGAGGGCTAAGGATATGTGAGTTTGTTTCAGCCACCCTGTCACCCAACCACCTGCATTGTTCAAGGTTAAAAGCAAGAGTATGTTATATAGATCGTCCGTTGTGTGGTGGCACTTGGAGGGAGAGATACCACGTCTGGAGTGGGGGGGACGCACGTCACTGAAACGGTAAGCTCGCATTCCCTTTTAAACACACGATGTTGGTGTCTTCAAGGACCGAGTAACACTGGGCTTGCAGCTTCCCCCACTACTGATAAGAGACTGAAGATCGCTTTGGCTATTAAAGGTCAGGCGTATCTACATACCGTCTGAACTTTAGACGCATCTCCAGTGATACAGTAGTTGGACTTTCAATCCGTGAGCCAATCTGTGGAGCTTGGCGGGCTAGATATGGCCCGTGGGCTACCAATTAAACAGCCATGGTCTAAGGCATCACTTTCGTCAAGTGGTCTGCCAACGACGGAAACATCAAGGTTTGAATACCATTTTGGTATATTTAGGATAATTTTATCCTATATCGTTTAACACTCTCTCCCTACACAATGTGGTTATTAAGTTGATCCAAACTTTGAGTAGAACTAAGATGTGGTGATATTTATATATATATTTTTTTCTCTCTCAGAGGGGTCGCGAGATATATACATATCCTTTAAACGGTTTGTTTCAAATTTTAGTTTTATTACTTAAATACACTACGGCCAATCTTGGTGTTGTAAGTGTTTCTCAAGTCTTACGAGTGAATTCAATTTAGCTAGGAGCCTTATTACATTTTGGAAACAATTTTACAAGTTATTTTATTATGGTTACACTATATTTTATTAGAGTGTCACATTAAAACATATATCGCTTTTTATAGGCTCTTTGAAAAACTAAAGAAACAAAATAATAGTGATACAAATTCGACACAATTAATCAACGCATTCAAGATTTACACACTATATTTATATCCTATATATTTAGCAAAGTATATCTCCTAAACATTTTTTTACAATAAGTATTTAGGGAATTTTTTGACAGATAAATACGAAGAATGGCGTAACTATAAGAAACTCCGATTTCAATCTTGATAAGCATAGTTATGAAGACGGTAGGTGCTTAACATATTTAAGAAAAGCAACTAAATATATCTAGATATATAAATAATTTACTCTCACCAGTGGTCACAATTCATGTCCTATTGAGGTTGTACTCACAATAGACTGGATTGTTGGTAACAGTTTAGAATCTCGGCACAGCGTTTAAAGTATAATTTTTCACTTGTTTATCCACCCCCCTTACAAAGTCAATAATGATGAGTTTCCTCTAAGCTAACTTTTAAATTCGTACAAACATTAATGAGTTTTCTCTTTCATATTTAACTTACTTATACAGATAAAAATATTACATAAAATAGTGTTTGCATCTTGTCACTTTTGACGAATAGAATAATAAATCATAGTAAAATAATCATTTGCAGAGTGGATCGAGGTTTGTTTTAGCACGATTTGATCAGTTTATCTGTTTGATGCAGTAAATATTGTCATATACTTGGGACATTATTTGAATCTAGGATGAACGATATATGTATATGGTTTTGATATTTAGTGATCGTTTCAAGATGGTGGACCCTCAGAAGTGATTTGAATTTAAAATTCTAAGCAATAGATCAAGTGACTTTATTTAAATGATGATATCTATTGCGATACGGACGTATTACGTAATACGGCTATTATCTTTTAAATATAGTAATAATTTGTTTTCTGTCGAACTTGTCCCTATTAAAATAAATTGTAGAAAACCTACGATATTTTTTTATTATAATATTTAGGTACTACTCTTGAATTGTAATATAGTATTTTAGAATAACTATTGAATTTTGATACTTTTTTGTGGCGTATTACTATTTAAATTAAAAAGTATATTTTAAAAATAATAATTTCAATAATATTTTAGAACAACGTTTGAATTTAAATATTATTATTGAAAGATTTCTGGTTTTCGATGATAGTTTAGATTTATAGCTTTGGGTTTAATAGTAGGCCTATTGTAGAGCTACTATAAAGTCTATTAGTATTTTGGAATTCCTATTGAGTTTTAATAGTATTTTAAATCTACTACATATTTATAACCCACAAGGCTCTCCCGCATACGTTGTCCATGTGAGCTAGGAAGCTACACTTCCCGTCAATCGTCACCCCCAGATAGCTAGCCATTTTGCTCCTTCTAATTGTTTGTTTTTCTATCTTAATTATAGGATCTCTCTTAAGCAATCCGCTGAGCAGCATATAGGCTGTCTTCACCGGCGCCAAGCTGAGTCAAAATTTCCTACATAATTTATCCAAGCCATTCAGTAACTTAATACATTTTCTTCCAGGTTCCTCCTCTGACCGGCCTTCACCACTATCAGCAAGTCGTCAGCAAAATTATCCACCCTCACCCCCTCAGGGAGTGCTTAAATATCCATAAACCCAGGATAAAGACCAACGTCCCAAAATATTAGACCACTTACCGATCCTTGAGGGCATCCATTTGTTAATTTTGTGCTTATTTTTATTCGTGAGCATGTACCCATTTTTCCTACATGGTACATATAATATTTAGAAAAAACAGAGTCACTTTAACAGAATAGATTTATTATAGTAAACAATTAAACAAATCGTCAAAAATACAAGTTTTACATGATTACAGGGATATCAGCGTGAATAAACTTTCTTCCAACACAAATGGACTAGAGAGATTATTTGTGGTACCAGGGCAGTACAGTCGCCAGGCCACATGTTGACGCATGGTGTACCAATTCAACACTGGTCACAGTGAAAAGTGTTTCTACAAATAGGGAGTTAAGGAACTATTAGTGGAGAGAAAATTAAGAATATAACATTTACACAGTCTCACTCAGTAGGGGTGAATAATAACAGGTATCAATAAAACTTGATGGATCCTCAGCTGATAAATACAGCTAATTGAAGGCTATGAAACAGGCGTCACTACAGTACTACTGCTGGTCATCTTCCCCTATGGTACTGCCAGAGCATAATATAGTACGTTGATATCTATCAATATCAATACTAAATAAAAAGCCTAGTCACAGGCAAATATAAAAATAAAATAATTTGCGCGGACCCCACTAATGCTAGGGTAATTTTCTTGGGTTGCGCCACTAAGCTAATACTCTGCTATAAAATCTGTATTACTTTTAACTGAGCTGGAAAAGGCAAAAGAAAAGATTATTATTATTATTATTATTAGCACCGCGTCTTACTACCCGTTCGGGTTATACGCACTTACGCTAATGTGAAATGGTAGGGTGATTGTGAGATGAAATGAAGGACCTACAGTTTAACGTGGAATCCGAACCACGGTGGAGACCTGGCATTCCTCACATTCACAAGATGCAAAAGAAAAGACATCCTGGTGGTAGCCCTCAATAAAAAACTAATGTTCATGACGTTTAAGACGTCATAATCAATCCGGTACAAGGTTGTATTGAACTTGTGACTTAGTCTAAGTCACCCAATTAAATAAAAACATTCTAAGCCAGGGGCTTTTATGTAAGAACCGTGCCAAATGACACATAAATTAACTAAGCAAAAACTTCTATGTTGAAGTTGAGACACTAATTAGTTAAACAAAAAAACATTCTAATTGACATATTTCCAAAACAAAACTTGGCTTATCTCTAGATACTAAAACATAATTTTTCTTTAAAAAGGTTGCATAATTAAACTACTTTACAAGAGTCCAAGTCGTAAAGACTTGGCGACGACGACTGGATACTAATACCGCAGAATCCGTCGTCCATGTTTACGGCGAGTAGGGTCGGGTGACCCATTATCCTATCTTCACGGCTGAGGATGGTGAATCTGACTCCACAGCCTCCATGATCCTTCGTGTAGGTGCCATGCGAATTTTCCTGGATGTCTCAACTCGCTGTGGAACTTTTCTCTGATTTGAAATCTCTGGCCGGCCTATATATATACTCAACCTGGCTAGGACAAGAAGAAGAAGAAATGGGGAATAAATTATGTAAAAACAGGCAGAAACAAAGGAGGTTGAAAGTGGGGAGAAAAGGGAAACAAATGAATCAAATCAAAAGTTCTTCAAATAACCACCAGTATCACTGTGTGCGCAACAGGTCTTGGAGTCGATCCCCCAACTTTAGTTCTTTTCACCAGCTGAGCTAGCCACGGCACACGCGAGTCGGCCATGACAGACTATTTCGTGTTTTTCAAAAGAGTGATAGTGATATCTGCAGACATCTGGCCGGGGTGAGCTTGTACACAAGTATATTATATTCAAATGTATCTGTATTAATTTACTTATTTAATATCCACTGCTATTTTTATGAGAAGTAAGGATATAGATGTATTTTTTAAAAAAAATTGTGTGCGTAGACCACGTGGCAGCCGTACGTAAGTCTATGAGGTATCATACACCGGGAAAAGCGAAGTGTTAAAGTATTTTATTCATAAACACAATAATATTAGTCTTCTTGTTTGATATTTAATACCGTAACTATCAAAAGACAATATTTTTGACCAACCACGTGTTAGAAGGTACGATAAGTAACATTAGTAGATCAGAAGATATAACTTTAGAGACAGTTTATATTAAATATGCTGTTATAATTTCTATCCTGCACAAAATCACCAAAATATTATATATTTTCTTGTAGCTGTTCATCCATTTGGTTGACACGCTACAAGCATCGTAGGTTTTCATACCTGCCCCTACATTAGTCCTTTAAACTTCTGTAGAAAGTCCCCAGATACTTTAGTTCTCTTAATCTTTAGTATAAGTTTGGCCACCCAAGTTTATCAAATGCACCTAAGATGTCCACAAATATTCATATAAGATATTTTTCCCTAGATTATTCTACCAGGCTTAAAGTAGTACAGATCGCATCCTCTGTAGGCCTGCCCTTCCTAAAGCCGTACTGTTAAGGGTGCATTCCCACCTCCTCTCTATGTTTTTGCAGTATCTTACATATAATTTTCTCCTGCATTTTCCCACATACATTCATAAAACATATCGGTCTGTAAGACTTTGGGAGATGCGGATCTTTGTCCTCCCCTCTACTCAGAATTACCACTTCACTCCACTTACACACATTTGGGATTCTTCCGTGAGACAACCACTCATTCATGAGCTGGGCCACAAAGGCTACCTATTCAAAGATATCTTGAATCTCCTCCACCCTGATTCCATCAGGTCCAGGTTCCTTTTTCTTTTCCTTCTTGCTATTAGCTTTTTAATCTCGCCCTGTGTTACTGGTTCAAATATCAAGTTTTCATTATTATATGCCATTTTCATATCCTGTCTAACTCTTCCATTCTACTCATCCCCCTTCTCCGGATTATCATCATGGAGCAACACCTCCATTAGTAGCTTAGTCGATTCCTCCCAGCAGGTAGTCATTCCACATTCTGGTTTCTTGAGTGTTGAAATAATAGCTGGGGGTCAAATTATCCTTGCCACAATTTGAAAGGGTATACCCCATGCATTATTTTTCAATTATTCTTGAACAAATCTCTCCCATATATCATTTTTAACAATCTTCATTGTATTTTCGAGTTCTTCCTTCCTTTTCCAGAATATTTTCAATAGTAAGTGTCTTCCTGCTGGTTCTTGGTATCTTTGGTATTCTCGTCTTGCTTTCCTTGCATACCCACGTAGGTTTAAGAGCTACTCATTCCATGGTCTATTTCCTACACATCTCGTGATTTCCTTCATAACCGGTATTGCTTTCCTCATAGTTGCCTGTAAGGCCCCCGTGAGTTCCTTCGCTTTAATGTTTATTTTGTCTCCCTGTGACACAGTTTACGGTAATACCATCTCTCTTCTTAACGCTTCCCAATCTGCCTTTTTTTAGGTTTTAGAGCAGTCACGTGCCTACATTTTCCCTATATACTTCCTTACCAAGTTAAAAAGTTATCAGATTATGATTCCTGAATATCTCACGGTCATGTACTTATCAATTCCCTATTAGTTTTCTTGCTTCCACATTACACAACGTGGCATCAATGTTGGAGCTGGCTCATGCCTTTCCTACATACGTTGCAGGATGTCCTGTCTGGTCTACCCCCTCCAGATGCCTTGTTGTTATTGTATCCTCTAATAGTGTATCTCTTTTATACGTCATATACCCTCTATTTCTACCCATTTCCCTTCTTATGTCATTGCTATGCCAGAATACAGACATGGAATTTGCATCCATAATGTATACAACTGGTACATTAGGGAATACCTCACATATATTTTCTAGTTGTTCTATATAAGGTTGTATTTCCTCTCAGAACCCAAAATACATGTTAACTAGTAAACATCAACCGATCTCAGTTCGAATTTCCACATATATGACCTGATCATTGTAAAATTGATTTTTTTTACTATTATCAGACTGGTGAACACTATAACGACACTAATTGTTCCCTTCCCATTGGATATAATTCTGGACTCTTTCGGCATAAGCAGTATAATTCTGTTTCTGGTGCTGTGGGGTACCTGTAGCCACACAACATCTAACGTTTTTCTTCAGCCATCTTCCTCACTTCTTGCTTCACGATCGCACTTCACATTGCATTCATTTGTCCTATTTTGATTCCTATTTTCTTAATTCTTTTATCACGGATGGTGAGTTTGGATGTAACATCTCGGCCATTTCTCATTTGCATCGAAAACTGTGCGACCATGTGCTTGATCGAGGTGCTTATAAACGTCTTCCAAATCCCATTCTTTTCCCCATATTTTAAAGATTTTGTTTACAATTTCCCATAATTTGGATATATCTGTGGGTAAATTTGCTGCTTTTGACTGTATACTATCCATTGCCTTTGGTGTTGGAAATGTCATCTTGTTACCTTTAACATGGCTCTTCCTTACTAAGTGACGAAGAGCCAGGTTAAGATTGTGATGTTTTTCCAATCTTGATAGCTGACATTTTTTCTCTAATTTGTGATAGAAGTACGGCACAACATCGGTAATCTTCACGTCCCCTTCCTTTAGATTTTCTGTACTATCACAACTTCTTATTTACACTCCTTGGCATGCCTTTTTTGTGATCACAAGTGGGTCCTTGCCCTCTTTTTCATTTTTTTTCACATATTCCTACTCCTTTCCTCCACAGTTTCCACACTATTCATCCTATTTTCTTCTTGTTCCTTTCACTTTTGGCTATATTTGCCACAACTACAGATGATATTTTTTTAGCCTTGTCTTCCACAATAGCTATTCCTGACCTTACCATTACAGGTTTCTTATTTGAGATGGATATCATTTATGATACAGTCTCAGCTGTTCCAGTCTTTAATCCCCTTTTTACTCCATCTTAGTCTCCTCCGGTACTATTATTTATCCTGTCTCCCACCCCTATAATATGGTAGCTCCACCGTAATTGTACATTAAACAATGGGTTGTGTAATTGGGCTATGTATGTAGAAGCTGCAGCAGAATATTCTCCTGTCAACCCATAATGGCCATCCTAAAATTAATTCCCTGCCCAGATATTGCCATCCCATTCATAGCATGTGACCAGGAATCCTTGATTTTCCATCTCTCTATACCTTTTGTATTTTTCATACTTTTCATACGGAGGCCTCTTGCTAGAAGTTATTAGCATTCCCTTTATTTTACATATTTTCTCATGGTCCCTGAAATGTTACATTATGCTATCCAGCCATGAAACTCAATGTTATCTATCAGTTTATTTCTGGCTTTTCTATTAACTAGCTCATATATAATTACCTTTATTGTTACCCTATAATAGTGGTCTTGCTGATAAATAGATCCACACCAAACTATCATACTAAATTCTATTACTTGCACGTCTAATGGTTTTGCTACCCTTTTTTCCCAATGTTTGGCTTCTGCCAGCAGAATTTCCCCTATGATCCTTAAGCTAAACTCATAGATGACACTCGAAATATGAGGACGAAAATTTTCCTCTTCGTGTTCTTCCTCAGTTACCTTTATAGAGGATATAAAGTTCTCCCTTATGCATTTAAATACCCTTTCGGCATCCTCAAGTCCACATTACTGCCTATATCCTTTTCTTGGTTATCTCAAATTCGGCCCATCCAACCTTAATATTGCTCCCACCTGTACTATATTCCCATCCCTTCGAGGTGTCCCCATATGTTTCCTTTCTCCCTCAGTTATTAATTTAGTCAGAGAAGATGCTCCTATCAGTCCAGATAACCCCACCTCGTAGTTCCGGAGATAGTACATTCTTTCATTCTACGTTGCTCAATACTTCGAACATTCTCTTCCTCTAGCACCATCAGCACTCGCTAACCTCACTTCCCTACCATATGCATAACTACATCCACACATTAATATTCTGCGCATCCATGCTTCTATATTCATCTTTGAGTCTAATTCTCGTGTTACTTCCAGACCGTATTGGCTTAGATATTCCAAGACTTCCTTGTAAAGGTTAATAGTCTAAGGTTGTATCACTATATCTATAGAATTTACATACCTCTCAACATTCTCAATGCTCACTTCTCCATCCTTATATAATATTCCTATATCGACCAATTGCAGTGAAATGTTTGTACACGACTATATTTTGAAGAAATGCATGCACTTTGCTAATATTACAAAAATTCAGAAGTTATTTCTTACTCTCTTTACCTGATCTATCTGTTTCCTCCCCAGATTTTATTACTAAGTGATTTGTCTCTTGAGTTATCTTATTCTTTTCTCCACATTGTTTACTCTAATCATATTCATTTTCAATCTGGAGGGGGAGTTAAGTTTTTTCTCTTTACTTTAGCCATGCTTATTATGTTCCTATGTATTTGATATAGCCTGTCCACTATTTTTGAAAGTAAGTATGTCAGTTCTATAAGTTCTGTATTAGTCATTGTCAATCTTTTGAATAAGTCTGTCCAACAGCATCTGGTATGTAGGGCATTCACGGTCATTAGGGCACTTTCAATTGGGTTTTATTCCTGCTACTGCAGGGGATGCAAGATTTAACATTCTCTTTGCGATTTTCTGCTTTGTGACCCTTCTTCCCACATTTCCAACACACCATAGCCTGCTTTGGGCCAAACTTGGCCATGTGTCCAAGGTTTCTCCATTTGCTGCAGCTGGTAACTACAAGGTAGTCCTTCACTGACAGTCAGTCAAAGTTCACGTAAATACATCTTTCCATTAGATTCCTGACTTTCAGAGAAAGCTCAACCACGTGGTTCACCATCCTTCTTTCTTTTGGCCCAGTCTTAAATTTTGGTTCAAACCCCTCTTTAAAGTCTTTTATATCTATCCTATCCTCAAATTTCTGACTATATATAGTCTCCTTCAGATCTTTTATTATAATTTCTGTAGGAACGTCAATGATAGTCAGTAACGGTTTTTTGATCCTCGGTTCCTCACATTTTAAATCCTACTCATTCTATATTTAATCTTATTTGTATCGTTCTCTGAATCAGTCTCTACCACTACCATCTTGCCTGCTGGTTGAATGGACCTGATTTTTATCCTCTCCTTGTATGGATATATTCCTCCCGTTACTTTTTTGGATTGCTCTTGCATCCTGCCATTTATTGGATTATATGAAGACCTGAATCGCCTTCCTCCCGTGTTCTCTCATAATTCTCTGGGCTGGAGCCAGCGACACTCCTAGGGATGTTTTCACAGCAGCCATTTGGGCAAAGGTAGGCTTTGGCATTATATTCTCTTTTATATTTTTGAGCTCCTGCCTCAATCTGCTATTCTATATCAATAGTTAGGCTATCCTCCTATCCTTGAAGGAAATTCCTCTATACAGTTCTTGTATGATCTTTCTGATGTCAGAGTGCATTTCTTGACTGGCCTTTACTTTGGGGAACATAAAACTGATCTTCCTATATGTCTAATCATAATCGTTCCTGTAGATATTCTTATAGGTCTCCAGTACCTCCTTTCTTGTTTACCTGGTGTTCATGTTGCCTTCCTCCTATCTTCTTTCTTCCCAACTGTGTCCTCTTTGGAGAGTGAGATAGTGAAATTAACTTAGAGAGATAGAGTGAGGGTGATTTACAGTAAGTATGAGAAAGAAAGTTTGAAATAGAGGACTTTTTAGAGAGAGGGCGATTGTTTGTGATAGAGCATCCAAGAGATATAACGTTCGAGAGAGAGAGAGAGAGAGAGGACATTTTAGAGAAAGAAAAAGTATAATTAAGATAATGTGAGAGAAATTGTGTGACTGGGAGTGTATGTGAGGGTAAAGAATATGGGGGAGAGATGGATAAAAATGTGAGAGAGAGAATTAGAGAATATTATATCAGAAAGCGTGTCTAATAGTGTGTGTTTGTGTTTATGTGTGTGGGGGGGACTTTATGTGTGTGTGTGTGTGTGTGAATGTGAGGGGAAAGATTGGGAGAAAGATTGTGTGAGAGCGTGAGAGAGATTATCAGATAGAAATAATGTGAAAATATAGATGTAGTGCACAAAACATTACAATACGTTGAAATATCCTTCTCTCAAAATTAAGTATACACATGGAAACATAAATGAACTTTTTCTATTTGTAAGAATATGAAAATATAGATGGGGTACAAAAAACATTACTTTAAAATTTCATATCCTCAAAATTAAGAGGTAAAATTAAAATATAACTTAACTTACGTATTTGTATTGTGCTACTGTGCTATTATTATTAGCACCACGTCTTACTACCCGTTCGGGTTATACGCACTTACGCTAATGTGCAAATGGTAGGGTGAATGTGAGATGAAATGAAGGACCTACAGTTTAACGTGGAATCCGAACCACGGTGGAGACCTGGCATTCCTCACATTCACAAGAGGTCTTGTCAGAGGTGAAGGAAGGGTTTGGTAATAAGGTAAATCTTTGCCGGTACCGAGGATTGAACCCCGGCCGCCAGCATAGAAGTCTGACACCTTACCCCTAGACCACCAGGTCACCTGGTTACTGTGCTAAAATGAACATCAAAACCCATTATTTGAAAAAAAAGAACCTAAAACTCATACTCAGATAGTTAAAATGGCTATTTTTAAACATTATTCAAGATCATTTTATCGTTTTTGAGAGTATAATATGTTGCACCCTCTCTGAGTCCTAATACTACCCGACCAGTGAAAGTAATAAAAGAGAGAGGATGAACTTAACATACAAGATAAATGGATATTATAAAAAATGTAAATTCAACAATGAGCAGTTTATTCAATTGAAAGACAAAGCGCAGTTAACAGTACATGGTCTTATTATATCATAATGAGTTCTGTTGGAAATTATGCTCGAAGCAAACAACTTTATATAATTAAAGTTGCGCAAGTGTTTTAACAAAAGGAAACATGAAATCCATCATAATATTGATAGACCAGTCTATATGGGACAATACCACAGCGTATATATTTAAATGCGATACAAAAATATAAGGGCCTAATGGGCTCCTTGATATGGTTCCAAAGGTTTCGTAATTCACAGAAAACGATATCATAAATATAAAGTAATTTAAATTTGATGACCACACAACAGTGTTTACAAAACGTGAGGGTTTGACTACCAGACCTACGCCAAACTCCCACGGGACTATCCGATCTGACTGAGAATATGGGACACACAGTTCCATCAATAAACAAAACTTTAGCTGTTCAAACAGAACTTACGTTACAAGAGATTAAAGTTATCCTAATTCAAATACCAATAAAAAGTTACTTCACGCTACGTTAATTCAAACCATAATTTTATATATGAAAAGTTACTTAAAAAAACGGGAATACTCTACAATTCCAAACAATTAAATATTAACATGTCAACTTCTAATCAGCCCGTAACTGAGGATATTTACGAGAATAAATACATTAGCACAAGTCCAGCGCCCGAGCGGCGACATTTAAAAGATAGAGTATTTAAAATAAATTGACGATTAAATTATAAATACGTTAGATTTTGAAAAAGAATATTATACGCAAAAAGTTTATAGTTTATCAAGAAGTTAGAGTTCATAGCTCCTCTCATCTAAGCGACGATTTTGATACATATAACAAGTATTTCTCCAGCCATTGTCCAGGTCCATGACAATGGTCTGTCATCGATCGTTGATCGTAGAATAGTCAATTATTGCACGCTTGCACAGCCATTATGTAGGGATTTCGTTGTTATGGTGGGGGAGGGGGGGCCGAGAATACACAAACATACGCAAGGTGACGTCACGATGCCATCAAATAGTCACGTAGAACTTTGTTGATGTTGTTGATAGTAGTTCCATCGGAAAATTAGCAACCTTTCCAATCACCCGATGTTTTGAAGGAGGTTCTTCCATCCGACAGAGGTCAGCTACGTAAGTATCCTCTAGCAGGCGTTGGTAGTTCATGTCCCATTACTTGCTAGTCCATTTTGAGCGTCGGGACGAGTGTTGTTGATACACCGGACCTTCTCGCCCCAGTCGCCGGTCTTGGATTCCCGTGCGTCGTTCAGCCTAGCAGGATTCTATTGAAATCAGATTCATATTGTAGGTACTTGAATAGATTACTACATTGATTAGGATTGAGTCGTGAAACATATTGTCCAGCATTGTTATAGTATGTCTTCTTAGCCTACAAGAACTACAACAGCTAAAAATACTATTGTAGGGATCCTAAGTTTAACTGAATATATTGAAGCGGGTAGTATGATTTGATGCGATACATCCATTTACGTCAGTATGGGGCGTGGTCCAGTTGTAACATTATACGACGTAATGTTACAAATAGAACAAAAACATATTTAAACATTATTTTATCATGCGTGAAACTAAACGTAGACAATATTTTCACAAACTTAAAAACTTTACCTTATAATTTTCGAACTATAATCAATAGTATTGATCTAACTGTGAATTAATCATATCAACATTAAAAAAAAATTTCCCCACTTTAGGAATCTCAATTTAGATTTGTTATGACCAGCATTCAAAGAGGAATATTCATCAAATTAGAAAATTGTGATGTGTTCAGGCCAATAAATTAAGATTGAGTTATTATATTTAGCCAAAGAAATATATTTTATTTTGAGATTTACTACCGTACAGCAGATAACGGTTTCCATGGTGACTAAACAAATAATTACAAACTGCAAATTTTCTGTGAAAATTGGGTTTTCTTGGAAAGCTCCTTTTTTCCCGACATCCTGGACTACTATCCGTTAGAATGTGTGGTCGTTTGTTAAAATCTGTTCAGTCACTTCCTCGTCATTTCTATATTACTTGAAACGATCTTATCAAATTATATATTATATAAGTAATACTTTTTACTCTCACCGGTAGACCAGCGAAATAAATTTCACACTCAACCAATTTGGTTTGCTGGTGACCTAAGTTTTTTGTTGGACACATGGCCAGTTGTAGTTAGAATGTATTTCCCAAATATTTTCCCATTCTACACTTCCTTTAAATTATTATTATTATTATTATTAGTGTTATTTAATTTGTATAATCCTGATGAAAAGTAAGATCCATAGCAAAAATATCACTAATTTTATTCTAACTGAAATGTCTTTTATCCTAAAATTAATATTATAGGATTATTTTTGTCTTTAGAAAAATGGAGTGCTTTTTTAAAAAAAGTTCTTTGTTCCAAGAAAATGTAAGGGAAAGCTTGTATCAAGAGAATAGAAAGAGGCTTCTAAAGAAATAATAAAGTAACGTTAAGTAGATCTGGCCCTATCTTAAAAATACTTTGTTGAAACATTATTAATTTTTCCCTTGGTAATAAAAATTGTTAGTTATTTTATTTAGGGAGGAAGGAATTAAATTAATATATGCTCTCTTTATTCATAAGATTTGTAAACTAGATTTAAAAAATTTAAAGTTAAATCTTACTATAAAATAACTTGTATTAAAAATTTGCTTGCTGACTTCAAGACACTTTTCTTATTATATTTCACCACATATTTATACCCGTCAGGGTTATACATATCTGATTTCACAATATAGTAGGATATGTCATGTTAAATTTAAGAGGAAATGTATCTACATTTGCTTAGAAATAGAGGGAGAAACTAATGAGAAAATTATGCTATCGTTACACCCAGCCGAGAATCGACCTCCCCTTCACCACAAAAACTAGATGAGAAGATCTTGAAATCAAAGTCCACACGCATGCCCATAAAGGAAATTTTTATATATTTATGTTCAATTTTTATTAATTTATTGTTGTTATCTGGTCTTTGAGTTTATGTGGCAAATGGTTTATCATTGTCTTGATTTGTATGAGAGGTTCTAGCAGTGAAAGGACATTTAAGAATGTCATATGGTTGAGAAATGATATGTGCATAACTGTTCTAGTTTATTCGTGGAGAACAACAGTTATCACGTTAACACAGGTGTCAATCTCGTCTTTTTTTAGTTGGCTGGTGACGGGGAGATAGGAGTTCTAATAAGTTCCGTGTAGGGGGTTGCAAGACAAAGAATAATAAAAGGGCAGATCACCAGGGATCTTTATTTGACCTACACCCAAAAATACCAAGCCCAAGTATCCCGACCTAGCTATTTTAACTTTCAGTTAAATAATGTATTCGATTGTTGAGGTTGAGGGAGTTAAGATTTTGCTGAATGTAAAGGCAAAACAAACTATATGAAATTATCACTGTCCTGAAGGCCGTTTTATTATCAGAGTATAAAATAAGTATCAACAGATAAACACTATAATATTTAGAAACTGCGGATAGTGTTCAATAGTAGATAGTTTCCACAATAATTGTAAGGAAGCAGTATATGTACATAAGTTTACAAAGCAATATTAAATTAAAGCTATCAAAACGAATTTAACTAAATTAAAGAATATTCATCGTTAGGAAACGTTACTAGTTCAAATGTAAACAAAGTTGATTATTGTTATACAATATAATACGCAAATTAGATTGTAATCATGGATACAACCTTTCATCTACACATTGGGGCTAGGCCTTTCAAAATATAACTATAAAGACCAAATATTAAGCTTGTCTTGAATATCTATCTATATCACATATTTTGTGTATTTATAAAACATAACTTTTATAAAACAAATAGTAGGGTTTTTCTAGTAACTATACACCTGGATCTAATGTTTATTAGAAACGTTATGGGTTTCTCCTGTTGCCTTAACCTCCCCACCTTCCAATAGAGTCATCGACTGGTAGAGGAAGTTATGGCTGATTTGTTATGAGAGTTACAGATTGTTTTCACAGACCCTTTTCCTCGTTACATGAGCTTAGCATTACATGACTTGGTACCTTTGATTTGTAGCCCGACTCAGGATGTCCACCTTGACAGAAACGTCAAGCTAGGTCACCTGCAAAAGGGCTGTATTGCTTTGTGAGTTACGGGCAGCATACGCTAGCCCTTATCCTCATGGAAGGATGGTGAGAGATGAATGAATTCATTTGATGAGTAATGGAATGATTTTGAAGTTGTGAATGTTACCTTGTTACCTTTTACCGTTACCGTTTTACCTTGTTAAAATTTACCTTTTACCTTACCATTTTGTTTATCGTGTTAACTCTTTACTCTAGCCTTGGCCGTTTATAAAGTCTTTCTTCCTGTGGGTCGTAGTTACCTAGTGTCCTTATGATGGGATTTTCATGGTTTACTACTTGTTCATAAAACCTGTTTCTTTTTTCATGGAAGAGTTCAGCGAGTGTCCTGCTGTTTGTCATTGTGTGTAGATGCTCGATTCTTGTCCGTATATCAACGCCAGTGATAGTCCTGAGTATTTTATTTTGGGTTGTTTGGAGTTTGTTGAGATGGTTCTTGGCTGCATAGCCCCATACAACGCAGCCGTAAAGTATGATCAGTTGTATCACGCATTTGTAGATTGTAAGTTTTGCTTGTTGACCTAGTTTATTACCTTTAAGAAGCGGGTAAAGTTTAATGAAAACCGCCATTGCCTTCCTGTACGTTTCAGCGGTGTGTTTTGACCATGTTAATTTTTTGTCTATATGTATCCCTAAGTATTTTGTGTCAGTCTTGAATGGTATTTCTTCTTGGTATATCGTAAAGTTTTCCGGTGGTATCTGTCTTCTTCTGGATACGACTAGTGCTGTTGATTTGGTTGCATTTACTTTGATTCTCCATTTGGAGAGCCAGGATTCAAAAGTCTTTAAGTAACGTTGAATTGCTAAAGAGGCGTAGTAGATGTTCCTTTCCCTGGTGTATATCAAAGTATCATCGGCAAAACGTCTTATAATCATTCTCGGTTTGGTCGGGACGTCTGACACGTGGATGTTATACAAGAAGGGAGCCAACACTGACCCTTGTGGTACTCCCGCCTCTGCTTGTACTCTTTCCGATAGGGTGCCTTCGACAGATACTTGAAATTGTCTATTATTAAGGTAGTTGTAAATCAAATGTATATCGCCACGTGAGAAGTTATGGTTTATCATTTTTTGGATAAGGCCGAGATGCCATACCTTATCGAACGCTTTCTCCACGTCAAGAAATATGGCTATTACATATTCGCTGTTGTTGAAGGAGTCAGAGGCGTCTTCATTGAAGTTCAGTAATGGGTGGATGGTAGAGTGGTGACTTTTGAAGCCCAATTGAAGGTCCGGAAGTATCTTGTGTTCTTGTGTTTGTCTTTTTAATCTTTTTATAATCAGTATTTCACATAATTTACCAGTCGTGTTTAATAGACTTATAGGGCGCCTATTTTGAGGTAGATGGCGTTTTTTCCAGGTTTTGGAATGGTTACCACCTTATCCTCTTTCCAGATATTAGGGAAATATTCAAATTTAAGGGCTACGTTGAAAATCAGTGTAAGGTGGTCTATTGCTGTTTCGGGTATGTTTTTTAACATTTCGTTTTTTACTCCGTCTAGTCCTGTGGACTTATTCTGTTTTAGCTGTTTGATAGTGGCTTGGAGCTCTTGTTTTGTGACGGGGGTTTGTGTCTCTTTTATGGGTCTTTGTATGAAGTTATTGACTGATCTGTTGAAATTTTCGTTTTGTATGGGATTAGGCTTAAGTTGATCTTCAAGAGTTAGTGCCTCTTGCTTTTGCTTTGTCCCCGCTGTTGTAAGCCACTCCCCGTTGCCCATGGATGGCTGGCATGTTGGACCTTTTTGAAGTCCCTTTAAGTACTTTAGTTAGGGTCCATGTTTTCTGCAGATTGGTGGCTGTGTCAGTAACATATGTATTAAAGTTGTTTTTTCTGATTTGGTTGACTGTTCTTTTTACTATTGCCTTGAGTCTGTTATATATGGTGCGTTCTTTTGGGGTTCTCAGTCTCTGCCAGTCCCTACGTGCTTCCCTCTTAAGGGTTAGAAAATAGCTTAGCTCAGGGTGATCAATTTTGAATTCATGTTGTTTTTGTGATGTCGTCGTGTTGAGCTTGTAGTATTCTTGGAGAGTTGTTGTGAATAAATCTATGGCTGCGTTGATGTCTTGATCAGTGTGTATGTCTATGTTCCCTGGTAGGGCTTCTTGTAGGTCCAATTTGTATTTTTCCAGTCAGTCGTGCATATTTTTTGTTTGCGCCAGTCGGTTTGATGTTCAAGGTTGACTTCCCATTCGCATAGTAGCGGGTTATGGTCTGAGTCAAGCTCTTGAAGTACTGTTATCGAGTCTGGTGTTATTTTTAGGTTTGTTAAAATTATGTCTATTATGTCCGGTCTATGGAGATAGTTTGCGGGATAGTAGGTGGATATATCTGGTGCTAGAATGTTGTAGTCCGTTTCGTTCGAGTGCTCCTCTAGTATACGTCCGTTGGTGTTTGTCATTCGACTGTTCCATAAGGTATTTTTACTGTTTATGTCACCGCCTATGAAGAAGTTGTCGGCTGACGTGACATTATCTAGGTCTTGTTTTAGTAGCTTCTTGGACGGTGGGTTGTAAGCGGCCACAAAGTTGATATGTCCGTTTTTGGTTTTGACTATTACGGTTGTAGTTTCGAGGTTTTCTGAATCAGTAATATTTGTCCTGTAGTGTGGTAGAACATCTTTTATGATAACAGCTGTACCACCCCCCTTCCCCCTTCCGTGTACTCTGAACGTTCTGTATATGTTATATCCTGTGATATTGAATCGTTTATCTGTGGTTAAGTGTGTTTCACATATGAGAGCCAGGTCTATCCCATATGTGCTTAGCAGGTCTTCAAGTCATGCTTCTGTTTTAATAGTCCATTGGTGTTCCAAATAAGGATCCTAACCTGAATAATTATTTTAGTTTGGTTTTTATTCAACATTGTCATTAAGATAGAAGTCGGTGGCGGATTCGATTAGAATCATAAGTTTTGTTGTTTTGGTCCTCTGCCTGTCTGATTTTGGCTAAGTAAGGTTTGAAATGTTTGATTAGTCCGCATATGTTAAATTCTTTAATAATGGATATTATTTCTTTGAAGTCAAATGGGGTGGATGGATTGGATGAAGTGGATTGTTCCTGTTCTCTTGACTGATGCGAGGTGATCCGTCTGTTCATTAGGGTATCTCTGTACGATCGTGGGGTTGTGTTTGAGTTGATAGCTGTTACTGGTATGTAGGGTATTGGAGGGAAGAAGATATAGGCTCCGTTTGCGTCGAAGTTAGTAATTTCTCTTGTTTCGGTTATCTTTGTTCAATTTTCTTTTCAACGATTTTCAAGTAGTCTGGCCATTTGGAGTAGTTGGCAGTATGTTTTACTCCACAGTTAACACAGTTTGCTGTCGTTGTGCTGTCTTTTTTCTGACAATCCGAGGTCAAATGTGGCATCAGGCATTTGACGCATCTCGGATTGTTAGAGCAGTTGTTCTTGGTATGTCCAAACTTCTTACACCTGTGGCACTGCAGAATGTGGTTTTGTGTCTGTACATAGTGTTCTATTTTAACTCTTGTATTATTGAGGGAAGTCTCTTGAAATAGTTTGAAGTTCTTGTCTGTTCTCGTTAGAGTACAGACGAAGATTGGGAGTAGTTTTATGCTGTCCTGCAAGTTTTTTTCTGACTGTGTCCTTGGATTAAATTGTCACACGTCTATTGCTGTGTAACCCAGTGCTAGTATCTCCTCTTTGATGTCTTCTACCGGCATGTTCGGTGGTAGTCCCTTAATCACAACTTTAAGGGGTTTTTCTCTTGGCAATGTATAGGTGTTGTATTCCTGTCCTGATTTTTTGAGAAGGGCTTGTAGACCCTTAAAGTCCTCTAGAGTTGCCGAGTGTATTTTCAGACCATCTTTAATCTAAAATACCTTGAAGGTCCCTACCATATCTGTTCTCATTGTCTTGACAATTTTTGTATAGTTCGCTGTCCCTGCAATGAAAATCGTTAGTATTTTAATCTTAGAATTTTGAGTTGCAGTGTTTTCCCTAGAGATTGCATTCGTTACGTCTACAGTTTCCATAGGTTCTTCGTGGTCTGAGAGTGTCTCGAATTGGTTATTAACTTTGACCGACTTAGGAGATTTGTACTCTACAGCTTTAAATAATAGTTTCCTCTTTAGAACCGTTGCTGCAACGAATTCGTTGTGACCCGTTTCTTCGTCAAATATATCTACGTCAATATCCTCGTCAAGATCCCTAGACCAGCCCTGAGTCAAATGCCTCTTCTATTTTATACGTTCATTTTCTGTGAGTTTGTCCATATTTGCTTGTTGTTGGCCCTGAAAAGGGCCGACAACGGTTTACTATATTTTTTGTTATTTAATTAGTTTTTTGTTTGTAACCAGTCTCAAAGGTATAGTCTGTTAATGTTAGGTTCAATTGTATAATGCTCACCGTTTATCAATCGATGACCTCCTTGGTCTGAAGGTAAAGTTATCAGATTTACCGTTTGATCGGATAAGGCCCGAGCCTCCGCCGAGCTGTACTGCTTGACGTCAAACGAAATCCGTCCTAGAGCTTTGGATCCTCTAAAATAACACAATATAACAGCATCACTCTCTAAGCGCCTCGATGCTCGATGTCGATCATAAACCCGATGATCTCGAAACCTCAATCTCGATCTGATTCGATGTCGATGATTTATTAGATACATCTTTATTATCATCTAATAACACATGAGGTGGGGGTAACTTTAACACGAAAATAATTATTTCCTTTCTAGCCTATCCGCTAAGTTTATAATTGACTCCTATAGAAATGTCTAATGTATTTTCCAATAGCATTAAACTTGAAAATATGATACTATACATTATTAGTTACGCTTGGACTCACTTCAAATGTACGCATATGTCAAAAGAATTAAAGTGCAAGGAAGCGTACGAAGATTAAATAAAGTAATTTTGACTTGTGAATAAATCATTCGAATTCGGATCAAATAGGTTTAAGGCCATAATATATCAGTATCCAAAACAAGTTCTAATTCAAAAAGAAATTTAATCTAGTATATTACTATAAGCTATCACACTTATCTTGTATAGATATGAAATTTGTAGTAATTCTTCGTACTCGAAGAAATACAAAAATGTGCTTCCTTCTGGGTTTTATTACTTTACTTTTAAATATTCGGTCATTTCTGAATTTAGTTTAGTGACCACTAGGGCTGAGCAATTTATCGATATATTGCTAAGAACTAGTTTAATTATTCTATATCGGTATACCGGTATTACGACTTTGTATGTGGTGATATAGATATATTATCTACCATGCTATATCATCTTCAACGGTATAAATTCTACAACGGTTTCCATATACCACGGTATATTGTCAATCGCGGTATATAATGAAGGATGAGTCATCATGGTGAATGATATATCATGTTTATGATATACTGTGGAGGACCGTATATCGTTAAAGATGATATCCGGTGAAGATGATATACCATGGATAAAGATGCACCGTGTACCGTGGTGCATCGTATTTTACTATAAATAGTATATTATGATACATAGTATTTTATGCTGTATCATATAAAAATATATATGTACAATTGAACCTGATCTATAATAGTTGTGTTGGGGTATTTTACAAAACTTCCAGAGTTTCTTGTTTTATATGATTTCAAATAAGAGCATAAACATACAAATAATCAACTATTAACTAACATTATCAACCAATCATTGAACACAGCAACTGATGTTTCACTTCTTAAATTCTGTGTACAAACTAACTTTTCTAAAACTGCAACAAATACTAATATTAATTCAACTCGGAACTATATCGTCCCACTAGGCGACGTATTGTTCTGTCTAACAATAATTGAATGCTATTGCAGATTACAAACATAGTTTAATTCATTTATTGATGGCAAATTTTCTATACCGTACCTATAAGCGATTGTAAATAGATACTTTTGATTAAACTTAATAATTATTCCAAAATATTGATAACAAATTTAAACTAATAACAAATTAAGATTGCCAAACACATTATTGAATAGTAAGAGTTATCGGTAGACCATTCATTGTTGAAATCACCCCACTGTTGTCGAATCTTGATGTATTAGTTGAGAAGATAAGTAGAGGTAAGCCTATTTAATAACAAATCTGTATCGAAATTTACTAAATTTCTTATAAATATGCAATTGCTGAGCACCTAAAAGTTTTATTTGGGTGGGGCGTACAGAATATTGATGATAATATGCATGCAAATTTTCCAATCGGGAATTTTAGTTGTACTTTTAATATTATTAGTATTATTTTGAATATAAATTAATCCTGGTTTGATTATTTAGTCGATGCATTCTACACAATTGCAAGGCTTTATATTACTATATTATTTAATACGTGTACAAATTTTATTAAAGTTATTTTAATGGTTCCAAATTAAATTAAATCATTTCCTGTTCTTAACAAAAACAAATTAATCGAGTCATTATAAAGTATTTTCAGATGGTATATTTAATAATTAAACCCATATTAAAACCATAGGGCTTGATCAATAACGGGTGCAAGGCAATCATAAAGATTAACTTTCAAAAATTAATGTTCTTATATTATAATTTTTTTATATTAGTTTTTATTTATTGCTATTTTTATAATATGAAAAAGAATTTGAAACTAAAATGCTTATACTCGGTAAAAAATGTACAGGTTTTTTTAACTGACAAGGAGTCTCGGCTGTTATTAAAATGATTCGCGCTGGGTTTTTTTTTCCTTTCCTCCAAACTTTTCCCTTCTCCTTCCCCACTGGACATAATATGGATATTCAAAAAATTAAATCGCGATACATCGTGAATATCAATTTAACCCATACGATAAAACGCGATGTCAAAATTCTTAATCATCCATTTCTAGTGAACAGCCAGCTATAATGAGCCCAAATTTTTGCTTGAATACTAATGCGTTTCAATAGAATACGTTAAATATTTCCATAAAATGAACTATCTACATCGGTTTTAGTGAAGCTTAAATTCTAATCTTCCAACAATAAATAAGATTCTAAAATTGTATTTATTTAAAAAACAAACCTTTTTGGTTGTTTGGACTTGAGACTTGAGGAAATTCAAATATTTTGAAATATTTTATATTATATATAAATATATTGAACTTCCATATAAAAAGCTTATTAGAACATTCAATCAATTTTTATCATATTTGTTAAAACCTATGTATTTCCAAAAGTGCCTGTTTTAGAATGAACCTAAGTGAAAAGTTTTTCCTGATTAAAACTATATATTAGATTAAAATTGTTTTGGAAAAGTTTCTGGTTTAAGATATTCATGTATTCACTGTAGCTATGTATATTATGACGGTGGGTTGAGGATGACGAGATAAATTTAATGAGAAGGAAGCGAAGTAAATAGTTTCCGTGATGAAGGGTGGGACGAAAAGGAGAGTAGATATGATCCATTTTCGTCAACAGCGGATGCTGCTCGCCCCACTAATAAGATATAAATCTCTGACACACCTACGATTTATCACCAGCTTCTACCAATCCAATTACTCAAGAGATGTCGCTGAATAACACGGGTTAGTTCGCTTAGTGATATAACGCTTCATCAAAAAAAACTATAAGTTGTGTAAATTATGTCGAATAATTGATTTCATGTACATTTATACTCTCAAAAAATTCATAGTTTCAACTTTGGTTGACCGAATGGTCTAGGGCGTCATACTCGCAATAGACTGGACAGACAATGACGGGGAGATAGGGTTTAAAATCCCGGTTAAATATAATTAGGTTTTTTCGTAAACAGTTTTCCCCTCTTCCTCTAGGAAACGCGGGTACACTTTCTACAAATTCCATCTGTATCATCTTTATCACATAGGTTGTAACAAGTACGTAACCGTATAGTCCGAAAGGGTAATAGGACGTGCTGCTGAAAATAATTGACAGTCATAATATCTATATATTATATCATTATAATTATTATTATTATTAAACAACATATTAATATTAATATTAAAATTATTATTGTTATTATTATTATTATGTCAATTCGAAGCTACGACAGGTCTTGTAAGTCTGTAGTGAAAAATATATTACTTGATTAAAAAACTGACCCAGGCAATAGGCTGGAAACAGTAATGGATGCAAAAAAAATATATTTCTTGTCTCTCACAAGAACTATTAACAGATACATCCAAGGGATATAGTATAGGAGGCTTAGTTGGAAAGTGTGGAAATAGACTTGGAGACTTGAAGGGATAAATCACTATCCCGATGCACCCGACCAAGAATCGAGCCTCGACATTCAAGAATCACCGGTCACTAGGAAATAAGTTCATTACGAACCTGACGGTGTAGGTACACTTTTAAATAGGTCACTTTATTAATCTGCTTCTAATTTCAACCGGAAGCACATCTTCCTATTTATTTAAATTAGTATTACTTATTTCAAAGTGAATAATAAAAGTAATAGAGACTATATGTGTTGTTTATTTAGGATCCAGTCTCAGGCAACGGATAATAGCTAGGTATATATTATATATAGCTTGTCCCAAACGTCATCTCGTTTAAAAATCAGTAAAGCCATTTTTATTAAATTTTTAAAAACTGGAATTATTTATTTTAAAATTAAAAAAAAAGCTATTCAACAAAGAGCTATCCCACTCTACTAAACGAAATATTGGATACAAAGTTACGCTTAAACCAAAAAATGTATTAATGTACAATTTTATGAATTAATCATTTAAAATAGTAAAATCGAGATTAGTGAAATGGATTATGCTCTATTTAATTTTTTTTTAATTTAATAGAATCATTTCACTGGTTTAGAATCAATTTTTTCCACCTGGTTCGAGTGATATCACTTACCCTAAACTAGGTGTTTTTTACAGGGTGGGACTGGCTCCTAGGAATATAGTTAATTTGTGAATCGTGTGTTGATATAATCATATGGACGAGAAATTTATGGCTACATCTTTTTTAGACACATTATTCACAGAGATGACATTGTGTTGATATTTAGAGCATTATTTGTAATGTGACACTTTTATTAAAGCTGAATCCTCAATTTTAAGATTAGAGCATTGCATACCCAAACACGCTAAAAGGGGAGAACCATGCCAGTGTAAGCCCAGATGTCATAATTATATTACCCACATAGGCTGGCACGTGGTCTAGATATCACAATAATTTAGTATGGTTTTCAGTTGACAGAAAATTCATGCCTTGAATCTTGTCGAGGTTTACTTAAGTATTTTTTAAACTTATTTTTCTAATTCCCCTTCCGTTCAAATGCAATTACACATAAAACATTCACCAATCCTACCCCATAAATTTAAATAACTTATATGTGTATAGTGCTAGGTACTATCCAATCAATACGAAAACAAATCTTAGACACGATATAAAATTTATTTGTAGATTCATTGATATATTTAATAATAATGGATAAAATAGTAAAACAATTATATTTAATAATTACTGTTACAACTGCGATTGAATATCATGCTAATTTAATTTAAAAACGTAACAATGACAATAAAATCAAACCTGGGGCCATTGGCTTATAGTGCCTATATGCCTCCCACTGAACTATCTTGTAGTCGTAGCGTGGGTGGAAACATTCATTCTTCACTCATATTTTAAGTAGAGTCTGTAATGGACGTGTGGAAATTGTCAGCTATATATTGTAATCAATAATCTCACAGATTGCCTTAAAATATGAGTGAAGAATGACCCTTGGAGCATGATGACTCCTGGATTACTCTGGGCTAAGAGTATTGGCATATTAAGCCAAAGTTCCCAGGTTAGATTCACGTGTCCAGGTGATATATTCAATTTAAAGATTATGATATTTAGACAATTATGGCTATAACCGTAACTAACAACTAAAATAACATGTATATTTAATTCATCAGGATATGCGCATTCTTACAATAAAATGTTCTACTGGAATCATAAAACCTTACCAAGTTGAATGTGGCTGTATTATCTAATAGAGTGCAATCTTAATTGGTCGCTCGTATGTTGCTGAAGATTTCTGCACATTTATCACGGATTTTGCCTTAGAATTTGAGTGAATAATTACACTAAGTATAAGAAAACTCCTGGATAGCTCAGTAATAAAGAGTATTGGCGTAATAAGTCGAAATGTCCAGGGTTTGATTCCCATGTGCAAGTGTCTTTTTTCATTCTAAAGGAATACGTGTATTTAAATGAAGCATTTACTTATAATTTTAAAATAACCTGATGAATTTTTTTCAAACCATATTTGATCTCTTTTGGTCCAGGTTCATCCGAATATACGATTGAGGTTGTATTATAATATATTTTTCTGTTTCTACGCCTTACTACCCTTTCAGATTATAGCTTAGTCAAGATAAAGTGTTTAGGGTAATTTAGACATTGCAAAGCATTCATAAAATGGATAAAATTTATCCAATTGTTGTTTGTTTTTAAAACCGCAAATTAAGAGAAAAGTTAAACCTGAATACAATATTTATATTAATATGTACTACGAATGTACTCGGATTTAATATCAACCCGGTATACTAATACTTCTCCAATTATACTTAATTTTGTTAACATATGTATAATTATATATATCGGAGCCGCAAAAACGCTACCTTATTAGGTCTTAGAGAAATGGAAAAATCGTGGTATGTGCTTAGAATACTAATGATGTTATACAAAAACCTTTTCTTGGTGAAGAATAGATTGTGCCTAACTTGATAAAACTCGTAAAGGGGTTCTAGATTTGGATGAGGTGATGACTTGAATTTGTATTTGAATATTTTTTTAACGCCTTCAAGGAGTTTTAAATTAACTTTAAGTACGAAGTCCCAAACGGGAGGTGGCACGCAGACTTAACTTAAATCAAATCCAATCTGATATTTATTTAGGCCTATAACTAGTATAATTGGTTCAAATCTTGGTCATATTTACTGAGAATGTTTATTTTAAAATTTGTTTCACACTCTCCTTCCATTTTCCCTCAATTATACATTAATTAACTTTTTCCATTCAATGTAATTAAATGTAGATAGACCTTACGTGTAACAAGAAGTGAGATTAAAAATAATAGTTTTTGTACAGTCATTGCATTCATAAGAAAATACTAAACAATAAAATATCCCACATAATGTTATTCAAAACACATAATAGCTAGGCCCAATATCGTTATTATTTAATCAATACTGACAGCCAGAATCATAAAATCCATTTTTCACACTTATTGATAACTACCATTATTATTAATAATTTAAAATCAAATCATACATACACGTTGACGTCTAGTAATCCACGCCGTTCCTGTTTCCCTTTAAAAGAAAATGCAGAAAATGTTATGATAAATTAAAGCTTTTTCATCTCCGTCTATATTTATGACTGGGACTGGTAGTAAGAAGTGATGCAAGTAATGTGTTCGAGGGACTTGAAGATCTAATAATAGATACATCTCATATGTATTGATCGATAGTTAATTTGGCTGTGGTAACAAACTGTCAACTAGTTAGTATGTTAAGTTGGAATTAAATTTTTTGCATAACACATAACTAATAGCAAGGTGTTTAGGAGATATTGCCCAAAACATAGAAATACAATAAAATGTTAAATGATGGCGTTTATAATCATTATTATTATTATTAGCACCGCGTCTTACTACCCGTTCGGGTTATACGCACTTACGCTAATGTGTAATGGTAGGGTGATTGTGAGATGAAATGGAGGACCTACAGTTTAACGTGGAATCCGAACCACGGTGGAGACCTGGCATTCCTCACATTCACAAAATGTCTTGTAAGAGGTGAAGGAAGGGATTAGTAATCAGATAAATCTTTGCCAGGACCGGGGATCGAACCCCGGCCACCAGCATAGAAGTCTGACACCTTACCCCTAGACCACCAGGTCACCCCGTTTATAATCGTTACAAAGTGAGGAGTGAGTAGTGAAAAACCCATAAAGTTGATTTAAATTTAATTTGTATGCATTACGCATAGGCTTTTATTAACCAATGAGAGTGCGAGAAGCTATAGCCGACTAAATCTAAAAAAAAATTCCCCACGTATATCTCTATAAAATCTAAATATCGCGTTTGAACAAGGTCCATTTAACAGTTTTGGATATATGATCAGGGACAGAGAAACAGACATGGGGACAGGCAGTATTAAAAAAATCCACTTTTAATGTTTCGAGTCACGTTAAATGTAAAGACTCATTTTAATCTCGAGATAAATATATTTTACGATTACAATACTTTCTCTGGACACATAACATGAACCTTGTCTAACATCCTGTTAGGTCTAAAATTATATGCGCCAAACTCCATCCACCCTAATGCACACTTTACTTCCGTAATAAACAACCATAAATTCTAATTACTAGCCATGCATCCACACCAAACGCTCTTAAACAGTCCATAACATAATCCTATTCAGACGATTGTACGCTTTCTCCAGATCAACACATATGCAATATATTTTCTTTCTTTCTTAATACATTTATTAGTCAGTTGTTGCAATACAAGTATCTGATCCATGGAACCTTTACCTGGAATTAAACCCATTGAACACGCAAAATCTTGTCTTCTTTTTTTCATGGACCCTTTAAATTATGACGCCCACAAAAATGTACGTGGAATACTCAACAAACTAATTGCTATAACATTTCTTAATCACAGATTTCCACTCTTACTGCCAATATATTTGTTCAAAGAAACAATGACAGTGTTCTTACAGTCATTTGGAACATTTGAAATTCTAAAACACACGTTGTTAGATAGCTAATTCCAAAATATTATCGGGTGAGCCCTACGAAAACTCTAGATAACAAGTATATTATGGTTTCGGCTTTAGGATAACATACAGGAACATATACAGAGAAGGTGACCTGGCGGTCTAGGGGTAAGGTGTCAGACTTCTATGCTGGCGGCCGGGGTTCAATCCCAGGTCCCTGCAAAGATTCATCTGATTACCAAACCCTTCCTTCACCTCTGGCAAGACATCTTGTGAATGTGGGGAATGCCAGGCCTCCACCGTGGTTCGGATTCCACGTTAAACTGTAGGTCTTCCATTTCATCTCACAATCACCTTACCATTACACATTAGCATAAGTGCGTACAACCCGAATGGGTAGTAAGACGCGGTGCTAATAATAATAATAATAATAATAATAATAATAATAATAACATATGCAGAGAGATGGCATCGCTAAAACCATTATGATGATTTCAGGGATTCATGATACATCAGCATTTACCTTAATATCAATTTTATTTCCTTAATGATCACAATACTTTTCTTTCAGAGGGGTCGAGAGAAAGTAAAAGCATCAGTAAAAATATCAATCTATTTATTACACCCTTATAACTATTATACCTAGGTGGGTTGATAATGTCTGTCTTTCTCAAATTGGGTCTTAGTTATAAAAGGTTTGTGAAGCACTTTTTTTATAGGGTAGACGTATGGTTATGACTTTTCATTTAAAGGGGCAGAATATAAGTACATTTTTATAATAGAATTTTATGCTAAGTTAACTTAAGATACAATATAGCTGTTTATGACTATCCTTATTAAGTAATGTAAATTTTTAACGCAGTTTCACTCGTGTTATTATACTCGTTAGTTTAAAAAAAATGAATTAAAACGATAATGTGTCTGATAACCCATTTTTCTTCATTCCCACATAGAGAAGACATCATGCAACCTATTGGAAATAAATATTCCGGAGGAAACATTCTGAGATTATAAAAATGTATCTTCTGAATAAAAAAAATATTGTATTGTAATTATTTATGTTTTAAGAGTAGACACACAAAATAATAGTATAAATTTATGGAAATAAAGTAACAAGATTAGAGGCAAGTCCTCTTTGTAAATGACGTTAGTAGTTTTATCAACAGTAGCGAGCATTTACAAGTTTCGGTTTGAATTATCATGAGAACAAACCACGTAAAGTTGCCCATATAAGAAACACTTGCCACTGAGATTAATGACTACTTGATGCCTTAAGGTTTGTTCTTGTAATGTGTTAATGGTCATGACATGAAAAACACAGAGTAAAAAAAAGTACATGCATCTAAACTGGAAGGGCAGGTCTGATGGAACTACAGGTATTCTTGATATCAAGACCCATTATCACGCTGTACAACCTGTCATGACAGTCACTTTTATAATGCAGTCTTGCAGACTTTTTTAACTGGGAACGAGTCCAATTACACATCTTAGATGGGTTCAATTTATTAGTAAAACATAGCAAAATTATGGGTGTTCAAATTTTGGTTGAAAAGCGTGGATAAGTAAGCCGAATAAATTAAGGGAAATAAAAAAATCAAACAGGGTAGTACCTATAAATATGAAAGTGTGATATGGTTTTTCAAAATGGTCTTAAATACGGTATTTAGTTTTATCAGCCAATTCATTTTTGCAGCTTGAATGGCTTGTTCCTGGAACCACATAAGAGGCTTGTATTGTAGAATACATAAATTGGGAGGAATAAAATAAACTATTTCCTCGATAGTCTTTACCACGACGGATATAGGGAGTTATTCAAGGACACTTTGTTTTTATGCTCTACAAAGACTGTATTGCTGAGTTTAAGCAATATATCGACTAAAAAGTATGGTTTTTGTCCTCGCACAGATGGTTGAGCATATTGGTTGACATGGAAAGTTTCACAACCTCTAGACAAATGTTTCATCTTTTCAGGCAGGCGTTGACCTCGACATCTCTAATGACTCTTGGTATGACTGGTATAGTTTGTCGGGTGTTTTCTAAGAACAATATGGTGATATCTTCTCTAAGCATATGGCTGCTTCTGAGGACTATGAAAGCTAAAGCTAAATATTCAATTTAGGTAAAATGTGACGTATTATTATCTCATAATATAAGTACTTATTTTTGCAATAGTTTTGATGTGAAACTTTGCTTCGATATGATGCACACGACTTATTTGTTCATTAGAAAATATTGTGAAATCTATCTAGTAAATTTTGGATTCTCCCATGTCCTTCATAATCTGCCTCTCACATCACTACTAAAATCCTGGATTCACCCATATCCTCCATAATCTGCCAGTAGTTTCGTTAGTGAAATAATAGACTCGCCCATTTCCCCAATTGTCTGCTTGTCATCTCGTTAGTGAAATACTGGACTCATCCATTTCCCCTATTGTCTTCCTGTCACCTCACTAGGGAAATCCTGGTCCCACCCTTGTTATTCATAATCCACCTATGATTTAAATACTGAGATTCTCGACTCACCCTTGTCCTTCATGGTCTTGAGTCTTGAAACGAGCAGAATGGGGGCATTCCACAGCAAGCTGCTCCCCCAGACAACCGCGATCATCTTGTAGGCGTGGAACCGCGTCTGCCACCGTCGAGACTTCAAAGGACGACAGATGGCGAAATAGCGCTCTAAGGAGATGGCTACAAGCGTCCACACTCCGACAGACACGGAAACAGCTGAAATAAGGATATTAATTTCAATAGTGATTGACTCACATCAGTGGTTGCCTGATCCAAAGCATCAGACTCTTATTAGACTAGACTATCAGTTACAGGGAGACTGGGGTTCGAGTCCTGGTCAGATGCACTATGCTATTATTATTTTTTTAATTCACTTTACCTCTACACGAAATTTTCTCTAATTTTATCTTTCTCGTCCCAACTACTATATTGTGGATATACGGCTAGCTATTAAAAATGAAATGATATGAAAATTTAATATAAGATAATAAAGTTTTATTAAGTTTGCTAACTTTTGTAAATATTAATTCGTTGTGGTTATTCAAGATTCGAGGATTAAGAATAAAAAAAATGATTTGTTTTCAAATTATCAGGCTAGGTTTCTTAGAGAGTTTGTGGGTATTTCCAGTAGTTGAACTCAGAGCTAACCACATTTGCACTTAATTTACCCCTTAAATGAACGTGAACTCACAATATATTAAGAAAACTTATGATTTATTAATGATTCCAATATTACTTTCTCACTACCTTACAGGTAGAGCATGTATTATGATTGCAAAAAAAAAACGAAAGTCGAAATCAAGATTTTGATGAATGTTGATATTTCATTACTCCCCCTAATCCGAAAATTTATTTTCACAATGTCGTTTGTCTATCCATCTGTCTGTCATTTTGTACCTTCAAGTAGAACCTAAGCAATTGGGCTAAAATTGGGCCAAAGTTTAGTATCTGCGGGTTTCATAGGATTTTACCAAGAGGTCATTGAAATTAGATATTCAACCCTAAAATTAAGTGTAGTTTACTGAGGGTCAAATAGAGAAAAATTCGATTTTCTCAAAATCACCTAAGACGATTTTTATTAAATTTTACACCTGAACATAATTTATCATAGTTAACAATATATAAATTCTCATTTTCAAATGAAAATAAATTTGAAGTTATTTTACGTGGGGAAAATTTTCCAATTCTCATAATTTCTCCGCCAATGTTTGAGATATTAAATAGTTTATCAATATAAAGTTGTACTACTATTAAATATAAAATATATATATATGTTTATAACATTAATAGTTTATGCATCTTGTGAATGTGGGGAATGCCAGGCCTCCACCGTGGTTCGGGTCCCACGTTAAACTGTAGGTCCTCCATTTCATATCACAATCACCCTACCATTACACATTAGCGTAAGTGCGTATAACCCGAACGGGAAGTAAGACGCGGTGCTAATAATAATAATTATAATAATAATAGTTTATGAGTTATAAACAAATGTATATACTTTTTAATTCTGATCTTTGAAAATGAATTTGATTCTTAATCTCTTTGGTGACAAAAAATAATTCTTTTTTCTTAAATTTCCTGTAACATTATTCCTCGTTCTTAATGCCATATAAAGTAAGTAAGTGTCTATTATTTCATTTATGAACCTTGGTGTAGTGTTTCTGGAACAATGTACTTATTATTTGTTTTCACAAATTTTACAATTTTTTATTATTAAAGTCAGAAAACTAGATTTATTTTTATACTCTTTGGTAGTCACATATGATCTTATTTTCTTGGTGTTTCTGTATAAGTGTATGCTATTTGATTTATACTTTGAGGTGAAATGTAATGATGCTCTTTTTACTTTTATCGACCCTTTGGAGAGATAAGTATTATGATTGTTAAAAAAATTGAACTAAAAATGTGGATTAATTTCAACGTTCAGCCACTGAAACATTAAAGTGGTTTTTGAAATGCTGTCTATCTGTCTATTAGTTTGTCTATAACTCAGCTTAATTCCGAATATATTTTAAATATGAGGCAAGGAAAGTTGAAGTACTATTAGAAATAAAAATATATAATAACCAGTAAACCCTAGGAAATCTTTCCGCACATCAAACATTCCACTCCCCTCCCAAAAAAAATGATTTAGTATTTTGTTCATTTGTTGAAATTAAATACTCAGTGAAGTGTATACACAAAATAGAAAAGAGAGTTTATTTTCGGTAATCTATACAAAAATATTGTTATATTTTTCTTTTAACTTAAATTTTAAGCCAACCATGTATTTTAACGTAAAATGAGTATTCTCTGTCAGAAGTCGGTAAAAAGTGCTATCTAATGATATTTTATTCATCGCTGTAGGCTTCCAATTTGTAGAGAAAAAGGGATGTTGACAACAGAAATAATATATAGGATCTGGAATGTAGTTTTTATAAAATCAATTGTTTAAAATAAATAATTAAGCATTTATATATATAAATATACATATTTACATATATAAATATACATATTTACATATATAAAATATATTATAGGACCCACTGACACATAAAACTAATTTCTATATCGTTACCTGCCACGGTGGCGGGGTTGGCTAACACGTTAGTTTCATGTTGAGCTTGACTGCTGAGGACGGGGAGATCAAGGTTCAAATATCGGTTGGGTGAATTGGGGTGGGGGTGTTTCTTTATGGTTTTCCACTCTCCCTCAATGCAAATGTGGGTTCACTTCCTCTAAATTCAATTTTCCCAATTCCTAATCTATTAGCTTAATTAGTACTTAAGCGTGTAAACCGAACGGGTAGTAAGAGGTGGTGGAAAATACAAATTTAATCTCTTCTGACAAATCTGATGTTAAATTATTAGGATATATTTACTAATATGATTGTACATAGAGAATATTTTTTGTTGGAATTAATGAGCTAATATAGTTTGGAACCCATTCTGAAGCCTGACGAGTCAACGAAAAATAACGAGACACAGGTAGTGGTCATTTTCATTAATATGACAATAATAATATTTGGAGTGTACGAAAGTTGTTTTTCAGACCATAAATCAATTTACTGCGTATGTATAAATTAGTTTCCTGACTCTGTGATTGCTTTATTATCTGAAAATACATAAATCTAGATTGCTTATATTCTTAAAACTAGAGGCCAAATCTTCTGTCCTGTTTTCAAGTTTTACTACTCTCTACTAATTTAATTTTACCTTTATACAAGTAACAAAATATAGTCGAAGAAATAGTATTCAAAATAATTTATATTACACTGTCACATTCCTCCATTAGATTTTGTTTTCTTGGATTTTGTGCTTTCTAACAGGTCGAGAAAGTATGATCGTCAAAAAAAAAGAAAAATTGAACTCGTGATTTGGATGAATCTTGACGTTTCATGACCTCCCGAATCCCAAAAAATTGTTTTTTACTTTCCGTCTGTCTGTCTGTCTGTCTGTACCACCAACTAGAGCCTAACCTATTTTACCGATAGGAATAAACCTTGGTATTTAGGGTTTTCATGAAGTTTCCCTGAGAGGTTTATGGAATTGGATATCCAACCCTAAAATTAAGGATAGCTTACTGAAGGGAAAAACAAGAAAAAGTCAATTTTCTCAAAATCGGCTCTAGCGATTTTGATTAAATTTCGTTTCTAAACATTTATAAATATTCAAAATAAAATGGCTTCTCTCAATATCTCGGTAAAGTGAATTTAGGTCACCGGTCTGATGCGTAACNATATATATATATATATATATATATATATATATATATATAATCGACTAAACTGTTTGAGATATGAAATTACTTATCGTTACAAGCATGTAGGTCTCTTTATCATACACATATTTTATAGGAAAAATATTTAAAAAAAAACAATAGCTTACAAGCTATAAGTAAATATATATTCTTT
This sequence comes from Timema shepardi, assembly GCA_902151425.1. Lineage (NCBI taxonomy): Eukaryota > Metazoa > Arthropoda > Insecta > Phasmatodea > Timematidae > Timema > Timema shepardi. The sequence continues at coordinate 19,406 of CABFVX010004576.1, read as the reverse complement.
AACTTTTTGAACACAAAAGGTAAAAGTATTGCGGCCGCAAAAGAAAATCTCACCTGAAATATTGATGGATGTCGACGTCTCAAGACCCCCCAAATCCTAAAAAGTGGTCTTGCAATGACGTCTTACTGTGTGTCTGTTTAAACTTAAATTAAGGGTAGTTTAAGAAAGGTCGAAAAGAAAAAAAATCGATTTCCTCAAGATCGACTCTAAATATTTTGATTAAAATTCGTATCTAGGTGTTGATTAAATTTATAAATAAACAATTTTCATTTTGCCCTGAAAATGAGTTTTATGGTACTTTACAGAAACATCCGTATCTCCGCAACTATTTGAGATACTAAATAACTTATCATTGAAAAATTGTAGAACTATTATAAAATAAAAAACTTTTATATGAAATATATTTTTTAATACCAACAGTTTCTGAGATATTGGCAAATATATTAATACAATTTTGTGAGCTTTTGTTTTAAAGAAATACTACTTAAGATTTAACGGAATAATTCTCCAATGCCATAGAAAAATTAAATATAATTAAGCCTCTAAAAGTTTTTGTTGTTTTTCCTTAAACCTCTTAGAAGAAATGTTTGTACAACAATGATCTATATCCATTTTAGACTCAATAGTCAATATCTAAATTTTAATTGGTCAAAATTTATAAATGAGTAATTTAATAGCACTGTGATGGCATGAAGATTTGCAACACACAATAAAAGGTCGACAATTTTAAATGGAAATTGAAATTTTAATTCGAAGTGTTGACCCTTGTAGACCCTACATTGATCTTTTTTAATCGGTCCAAACATACAAATGGGGACACTAATTCCTTAAAAACAAAACTATAAAATTTATAGCCGTGACTCCAAAAGAAAAAGTTTTACATAGGTATAGTGCAATTTATGTTTGGGTTTGCTTGTGTTTATTATTATTTAGTTTCACATGGATAACGAGTTTTGAGTAAATAATTCCATTTTCAAATAATAGAGCGATAAAGTCCATGCCGAGCTCCGTACCATTTATTTTTACTTCCCTCCATTCATATTTAGTAAATACAATTTCCATAAATTGGAATATGTAAAGCATATCCCAGTTTTCAATCTGTCAGCAAATGGTTCAAATTTCATTTTATTAAAGTCTTTGGAATGAAAAACGGTTTAAAATGCTCTTTGGTGGACAAAGATGCGCCTCTTTTCTCAATGTTTCTATATCAGTGAATTTTATTTTATTCATGTACTTACTTTGAGTAAATCTCCTTGGCAACGAGTGTTTTAGGATGAAAACAAACACGACTAATAAGTACATAATTTAACATCAAAGAGTATGTGTACTTTATTTAATTATTATTGCCTGATAAAAGTCCTAATTCATATAATATGTTGTCAGTTATGTTATGTTACTATATGTGACTAAGGATTATTTACTTTTGTTTCTTACCAATAAACAATAAGCACGATATTTTTTGGTAAGCTAGGGCGCTTACTACAAAGTGCTTTTAGAATTTAATTCGAGCTATACTTGTATTTAGTATTGTAAACTTATTTTTATTGCAACAATCTTTCACGTAGGTGAGTCATTGCTAGCATTTTAGCATTTGCCTTTTAAATTAAGATATGTTTTAAGTCATTTTATACATTCACATTTAAAGGAAGATAGAATTTCTTAGATAAAAAAACTCGTAAGTCATTTGATCCTTGATTTGCATATTTAAGCTTAGGATTATATTCATACGTTGCGATTGACAAATATTGTACATTCATAGCGCAAAGTTCACAATTATTAATTAAAAAACTGCGATTCATAGTTAAATGTATTAATTTTCTATTAATTAGGTTTAGAAATTGGCTTATCCCTTCTGTTTGACTAGATAAGGTATTTAAAATATCTTCACCTATGAGTTCCTTCTAGAAACAGCGCTAAATATACTTTGTCTTGTGAAATATAAAATCAGCCTAATTAAAGGGGCCACTGTACTATTAAATCACATTTGATTTTAAGTTAGTTCTTTTTTATTAATATGTATGTATATATGATAAAACTATAAGGTATTTCTGTACATTTTAAATTTAGAGGATTTTCTATTTTTCTGGTTAGTATAAACGAAAAGAAGGCCAAATAGTTCATTTTAAGAATTTTAGTATGTTTAATTATTGTAGTAGTTGACAATAAACTAAAAAACTACTCATCGGATCAAGACAGGACTTTTTTCTTTTGCACTCTTTATTTTTACAGGAAGAATCTAAGCTATATGTCAACACAATATATTATCATTGAGCGAGGCAGTGTCGAATAAACCGGCTGTAAGCTGTAAACATACCTCAGCTGCCAAGTGAGGGAACAATTATTTAATTTGAATAGAGAAGTGTAATGGCACGGGGGGGTTGTTTCTTAGTGAATCTGCGTACAGCCATAAGACACTGGCTTCAATTCAGTTTCATTCTTATTTAGCATTTACATTTGTATGTACCGCTGTTTTGAATGAGTTAGTGCTGCAAATAGTATTCCTGCACATTGTTTGGTACTAATTCAAATAACAATTTTGTTTGGTCTGATGGGAAGCTCACTATAATGTTCTTTTTTTTCAATTTACCATAATTATTTTTATTATTAGATATTAAATTCTAACTATTTATTTTGGTGTTCATTGCAACAATCATTTTACTTAAGTCTGCATATGCGTCTTATATTAAGCTACATTTTAATATACTCTTAGGGTAAGTGAATGAAAGATAGAGTTTACTTAGTAGAATCTAGGGCTTAGACTTAGCTCCAAATAATGTAAAAGGGAATAATATCCTTGTCAGTCCGGAAATAAAAGTAGATTCTACAATGGTAGATACAACCAAAGAGCTAGATACATATTGTTTTATACTATAAATCAGCGTTTACGTGAAGGGAAAGTTGAAAAACATATTGTTATAAAAACATTTTCAGTTCAACCGGTGTGGCAGGACATATTTAAACTGGGACATTTTTAGGTGGTGGTTCTTTGTTAACACCGTATTTTTTTAAATTTATTCATCAACGCCACTATGTAGTTCTTAAGAAATCTTTAGACTAGGAAATTTTTAGGTAGCGGTTCTTTGTTAATGCCACCCTTAGGAATTGTAGTTGTATGTGTATGTGTGTGTGTGTGTGTGTGTGTGTGTGTCTGCCACCTTAATAAAGAAATCCAAGCATTTCCTGTTTCTTCTGTTCACCACGAACCTTGGTCGTATTATTTTCCAGCTATGAGTCTTCATCATCACCCTCATTTTTGTCCTCTGCTTTTTCCCGGTCTTCCAGATCATACTGAATTTGATCGTTCAAGTATTTAGAGATGTTGTGCAGCACGGCACACGTAAGTATAACTTTAAAGACTCTCTCTAAAGAAAGTTTGACACGATTACCAACGATCAGAAACCTTTATTTCAATTTACCAATAACTCTTTCCATTATCACTCTTTCTCTGGCATGATTCAAATTTAAACGGCGCTGATCAGCATTTCTTGGTGGCTTAAATGTAGTGACCAGCCATGAAGATATGCCATACCCTGAATTGCCAAGTCGTAACAACTCTTTACATCTATTAATATCCCTCCGAACACGATAAATCTTCTCATGTCTGAATGGCAGGAACAGCGCCACGTTAAAAACTGATGGACACTGCTGAAAAGCTAGCATGCCCCCTCCACGTCTTAAAAACCTAGATACATCTCAACAAAAAAGCTAGATTCTACTCTTTATTTACCCAATAAATTAAGCCCATCCGGAGAAGTAAAGATACATCTAGGCATACTAGAGTTTACAACTTTTATTCACATAAAACCTCGATACATCTAAAAAAATCTAAGACCTAGCTACATGTAGATTTTATTCACATTGCTTAGTTATATTTATTGGTTTTCGTCAAAATGAGTTTTATTTATTTTCTTAACATCAAACTATTTATTTTAGTATTCATTGCAACAATAATTACACATAAAAGAGGTAAATCTTTAAACGAGGAATGCGGAAATAAAAACTATTTATTTTGGTGTTCATTTCAACAGTGCTTTCATGTAAGAGAGCCAATAAGGATAAAAGGACTGCAAAAATGTAAACGGATTTTGGTGTTCATTACAACAACCTTCCACGTAAGCAAGCAAATCTTTGTGCAAAGACTGCTAAAATGAAAATAATTTATTTTGGTTTCTTACTACAGGTAATCGTCAATCTGTGGCGTCACCAACATATAAACGATTTCCTCACCTGATACGTGTCTGAGATTGTTTAGATTATAAGCTGGGAAAAGGATTAATTTACTAGTCTTGAATGCGAGTGAAGTCATGGTGTAGCTCTTGTTTTACATAAATATTAATCTTAACGAAGCCCGCAATTGCCGGGAACAAAAATTAAATAACAAACACGCTTATCTATTCTAGTTTACTGGGTGACGCAGAGGTCAACAATTGAATCCCGGCTGAGTTTTCCTAAATGGCTTTCCACTCAACTTTTTCTCAAAATACACTTATACTTTCTCTTGATTTTACCTTCATGATCCAAAGCCTTACCATATGTACGCATTTAGAAAGTCAGTTACACGCATATATTGTCAAATGGACTAATGTTTCACTATCGTGTCAGACCAGATAACTATTGACATGGGAGATCAGGAATTGAGTCTGGGTCAGGTGTACTGAGGATACTTTTCCCTAATTTGTTTTAAATTCTCCATTAAATTAAATTATAGTAAATTCAATATAAAATTATTCGTTTCACATCCCTATTTTGCTAACTTAATTAATGTGTGCACATAGCCTAAACAGGTAGGCCTATTGAGCCATGGTGGAAAATAAGAGTTGCAGCTATCCCAAACAAAAGGTAATACTGGGTGATACACTAATTAACAATTCATCCTGGAGCTAAAATATTAATAGGGTCAGTAAAATATGGCTTAAAAGAGTCAAAATGTTTATATAGAGCGTAAACTGAGGTTTATATACCTTATGCTGAGGTCAATAGACCTCTAAGTCTATTAACACAACCTGCCATTTGATTTATTGTGAAATTTGTAGCCCACCAAGATTAGATTATTCATTCGGTCTTAAGCCAAACGCGCGTACTGAATTATCTAAGTGCTCTACACCACCGGGATAGAATTAGGGGTCTTTAAGCTTGTGGTTGACCTTCATTGCCCCTAGGACAAAGGAGGTGTGTACAGGAGAATATACGTTAGTCTCGAATGAGGATTGGCTACAAATGACGTTAAAGGAATCAAAAGTGTTTCTATCTGTTTTTATAATGACTTGCCACCTCTCTGGCTTACAATAATTATAAATATTCTAACGGGTATAGACAAGGATTATATAATATGCGTGGATGTATACTAATCAATTTATGAATAAAGCACCCAAATAGTAACCAAACCCCAATCTCTTCATTAATATTAAAATCAAACTAGTCGAACCTGATGATTAGTCCACGTGGCCACTTATTTGAATGCATGCTTGTTAGTAATGGTTTATGTATTCAAAGTGATAGACTATGGGGGTAGCTTATAATATATATATATACACAACAAATTGCGTATGGAGAGTATAAGAGAATTAACAAGTGAATAAAAAAAACATCCTTTCAACGTAGCAAAGTGAGGTTCCGATATCAAACTTCTAGTTACAGACAATGCAATTTAACTCAAGCTTGATGCTTTAGAACTAATCTTTTTTATGCCATCGACTTGTTTAGTCAATAAGGTTATTCCCATAAACACTTATTAGAATAATATTTTCAAATGCATTTATTAAATGTGAGCCTCTAATTTATTAGGAATGACTGTTTGGAGAAATTTTTAGTAAATTAAAATATTTGGTCAATGTTGCTACCATTTTATAATTGAAACCATATTACCAGTAGTTTTTATAGGCATTAATAAACTATTTCAAAAGTGGTAGCTGTAGATCATATGATTTGACAAATCAATCCGTGAAAGTAGATATAGTTATTTTATTTAGCAGTCATAAAATTCCATTCGTAAAGAAATTGAACTGTACATAGGATAACAAAAAATCTAATATTAAAACATACTTATAACAAATTGTGAAATAAGTGCTTATTTTTAGTGCACAAAATACCGGAATATGCATTTAAAATATAGACAAGTTAGAGTTAAGTTAACTTTTTTACAAACACATCATCAATTAAGACTGTCCTGAATAAATAAACTAGGCCTCACTGTGTGTCTGTCAATGAGTGTGTGTAATTAGTTTGTTGCTCAACAAGTGTGGTGATATATTAAAGTCTACTCAAAGGGTTTCAAGGTATCGTAACTGGCGAGCTTGAACTTGATTAGTGGGGTAAAAATAAATTACATTTTTCTAGAGATGGATATCTGACCAAGTCAAATGTTGAATACAGGTGACAGACAAGTTAAATGAGGCCTTCATTGTCTGTGACCTAATACATTGAATACCTGTCACGCGTACAATCGTAAAACACGACAAAGATCTCTTAGCTTGGTAAACCAACAAAGTATTTAGTATAAAGAGTGTAGATAAGTATATTCTTATCTATACAACTCTCCAATTGAGAGGATGCTGCCAGAAAATTATACATGTCTATACTTAATCAGTGACATAATTCATAAGGATTTTTTCATATGATTATTTTGAATTCCTTCCTAAGCTACAAATTTAAAGTCCTGACTGAAATTACCAATGCTAAGTCCACGATTTTGAAAAAATGACGGATAAAGAGGTATTTTTATCCAGTTTTATAAAAAATATCTTGGAAGCGGTTGATCTTGGGTGATAAATGCAGATTACTAAATAGAAATAGCATTTTTTTTACAAGATAACTACTTTAATTAATATTGATGTATTTTCATTACTAAGGGTAAAAAAGTTGCTTTAAAAATAGTATACCCAAGAACTAATGATTTTGGTCTGGGGTGTTTGAAATTGTTATTATTAATTAACTGTCACACTATTACTAATGTTTTTATTTTAAGGGACGAAATTTGGAATAGGTAATAAGTATGCAGGGGGATTATTCCCCTTTACCCATCCACCGAAATGGATAATATAAATATAGAATCAGCATTGGGATTACCTGCGTGGCATCTCACATCAGACACTTAATTGTTTATATTACTTATACTTATTTTGAAACTGTAGTATAATATTTTAAATATGTAGTTATATATATATATAAGAACACGTCATCTGGTACGTAGGAGAATCTGTAATGCTGAAGAGTTATATTCTCCAAACTCCTCCTTTCTTTACCAGCAATGAGCACACACAGTCACGTAGTATATTAAAGAGTATTGTACGTTTTGCGATTAAAAACAAAACTAAAAATGTACCATTCTCGTATTGCAGGCTCTTCTTACTTTTAATATCTCAAGAAAGGAGATGGAATATGACCTTTTTATAAAGTGGGGAAGGAAATAGTCCCAAAAAGTTCACAAATACTATGTATGTACTGTTATCTTCTTTTGAGGCGACTAAAGAGATAGACTTAGACCCTGAAAAATTTAAGTTTGTGATAGACCGAGGTTTTCTGCTATACCGTGTGGCATGGCCCTACCAAATATCCTTTAATAGTATATTCCAAGCATACACAATTAATGTTAAAAAAAACAATATGGCTTGAGTTTGATTATTGTGTTCAATTGCTACGAGTGAAGAACTGAAAGGGTTCATTCGTATAGCCTGAACAAATGAACTGATATTATTTTTAATAGGGAGGTTACTATAGAATTAAGTGAGGAAATCATTCTAACGAATGAAAGTAGAAGATTCATATTGATTGATATATTTGTTGTAAATGAACGTAAAAGTAGATATATCAGCGTCCTGCAAGCTTCATATGATGCTGACACACCTTGTTATCACCACAGAAATAACATCAGCCAACTCAAAGCCAATTAAGATCGTCGGTGGGGATTTAAATGTGTTGATATTAATGATTTCATTAGCTGCTATCGACCAGAACGTATTATTTTTAAATCCGAGAAAAGAATAACTTATAGACTTAAGAATTCTTAAATGAATTTCAGGCAAGACATCAGGAATCACGATATCATTTACTGTTTTCAATCACTGTCAAATTTGCGACACCCCGTCAGCTCTCAGTTATAGAGGAAAATAAAATTTTCTGAACTTTTTTTTATACAGCGAGATGATATTTGTAAAATAGTAAATGCATTTAATGAGTAAGATGACATTCAAGTGGAAATACACCTAGTAAAGGATATTTTCACTCTAGGTTTGTAAGTGGTATGCAGTTACAAAAGGTTGCTCGATGAATATCGGTACAAATGTTTTAATCGTTCTGTTGTTAAGAAGTAAACAGAAGTGAAATTGGAAACTCCAACTCCTACAGTAGATGCAGATCATATGCAATTATTAAAAGTTTACTATCAAGAACCTATTGTGGAAAGGGAGGAAATTGCAACCAGAGGTTTTTAAGTATGGAAATTAAATAAAACAGACTCCAACCCAGACCCACGATACTATCACCAGCTTCTGACAAACTACGGTGATATCATGCCCATGTTCAATGGGTTTCAATGGTCGCTGTTCATGTAAAAATGTCGGGATGATGTGCACCAATATTTGCACCCACCGTAAAGGAATTGGATGCAGTAATTACTCTGAATCACTTGTAGAAGAATTTGATCTTGAAAATATCTATGACAAAGGTGAGTGTGATTAGACAATAAAAAGTTTTCAGGTTTTTCAAAATGGGAAATTTTATACAGTACTGTACATACTGCCACAAGTGTATTATTATTATTATTATTATTATTATTATTAGTAGTAGTAGTAGTAGTAGTAGTAGTAGTAGTAGTAAGATGTATATACAAATATTTAATGTGTTAAATGTGTGTTAATTGTAATAATGACTTCAGTATTTCTCTTTCTTGAACTAGGCCTACTGTGTATACTACGTTTACAAAAACGTGGTAGCAACATTACCTACCCTTTCAAATTAAATCGGTAAAAGATGGTGTGGAAATAAGATTATATAAGAACAGATATTCATATATCATATGATATCTTCGAAATAATCAAGTACAAATCTGTGGTTTAAGTTAATTATTTATGAGATAACACATGAAATTGCTATATACACTCTTTTTTCAGTAAGCCATTTGTGGGTATTGAAGGAACTCCCCCACCTACATTCGTAAGCTTATCTATGCCAAATTCATCCCTTATAACATAAACACGGGTAATACTGTGATAATTAATTTATAATCATAGAAATTCCAATAACCCATGCAGTAATAATTTGTTCTTGGGTATGATTTTTTTTAAATTTGAAAAAGGTCATTTTTAAAAATTTGACATTTTTAAAAACAAAATCGCAATCTTGTAGGAAATCTTCAATCTTTATATTTGGTTCTTGGGTTTGTTTTCTTAAGATCAATCATTTTAAAAATAGTTTTGAAAAAAAAAAGCACGACTTTATTTATCATTTTTCCTAAATAATGGAACTGTTACAACTTGGATAAGTCAGGACTTTTAATATGTTCATTATAAAGGCCATCACAACAATCCTATGAAAAAAATATTTACCAGGAATTATGTTGCTGTTAGATACTAATTCGCCAGGATTAATATACCTATTGTTTTTTCACCAAACCATTTTCATACTCGTTCAGGTGACGTGCATTTTAACTAACATGTTTATATAGTGATGAGAAGAGCTTAAGTTAATATGTACCCACTTTTGAGTGGAGGTAGAGTGAGAAATTTTTTAGGAAAAACCACAAGTACATAAGTCCTGGATACAGACTTCGAACTCTCTCTCATAGGCAAACCTGACAAGTTAACCTAATATTTAGACCACGTGCCTACCAATGTAGGCTGCTAGGAAATCGATCAATTGATGAGTTGTTTACACCACTCCAACGGCAGGATGTTTAATCATTTTTGTTTTTAGCAAAATTGAAACGAATTCCTGTTCAAGTGCCATGGTATTCAAGCTCCCAACTCCATGCCTCCGTATAATTAATTATGACTATAATGTAAAGATTCATATTTCGGAGTCCATGCATATAGTATTTTTATCATTAAGTCTCCTTAATGTTTTGTACTCCCTGCCATTTCAAACAGTATAGATCAAACATTGAAAAGATTGAGACTTCTAAATACGTGCTAGTTTAAGTCTTTAACAAATTACTTTTTAAGCTTGAAAAAGAGGAATAAATCAAATATTTATTGGAAATATATCTATGGGGATAAGCATGGATCATGCGGCTGCAAAAAATCAACTTGGAAATAAAGAATTGTTGGATTATTGGTGATAATACGTTTTCAAAATTCAACATTGAATAGGTTTAGTTGTATTAGGATAGCTTAGATATAAATAAACAGAATAAATATAAACATAAATGAGGTGGCTCTGAATTAGGAATTGTAGTATACGCCTCATATTTCATACTCGTTGAAATGGGACTATTTGTTCTGAGTCCCTGATGTGTGAGGCAAGGAAATGGGAGTTTCCAAATTTTCCTCAGCAGAGAAGTACTTGTAAGTAAGTCCAAGTAACGTGTCAGCTATATTGGAATTTTAGTGCAAATTTACATTTCGAAAAAAAAAATTTATGTTAGCTCAAAAACCTTCTTGTTGAGCTATTAGGAACCTAGTAACAATAACGTATTTACTTTAATTAGATCGGTGATCTATTGGCCTAGGGATAAAGTGTCAGACTTCAATGATGGGGTTCCAGGGTTTATCCTCGTTCCTGGCACAGATTTATCTGATTGCCAAACCCTTCCTTCACCTCTGGTCAAACATGTAATAATCACAACCTGTGAATGTGTGGAGTGCCAGACCTCCACCGTGATTTGGATCCTACTTTAAACTGTAGGCTCTCCATTTCATCTCATAATTACCCTACCATTACACATTAGCGTAAGTTCGTAAAACCCGAACGGGTAGTAAGACGCGGTGCTAATAATACTTTCAATTTAAGTTTAATTTCCTTTATTATAGTGCTGGCCAACATTCGTAAGACCTATAGCAGGCCATCCCTGAGATTTACACAAGTACCTTACAAATATATCATAATTAAACGAGAAAATAAGAAATTCAATAATAGCTAAATAATTATATATACTGATAAAAAATTACGGAAAAAAATAGTAATTAATGATGATATGAATGAAAAAACAACCACTAAAGAGCTGTTAAAAGCAGTAACAATACGCAAAAAAATTAATCAGAATTTGAGAATTTAAATATTATAGGCAGATCTTCTACATGATAAATTATTGATATGGAATATCCTTAAATAACTCTCTGAATTTAGCTTTTCTTTTATGATAGAAGTCGAATTCGACAAATATAGAATTTGAGCTATGTACAAAATGAGCTATAGGAATTACCTTATAAGAGAAATTGAGAAAAAATAATTTTGGATTACGAGAATCCCAAGAAGGGATATGAACGCCCACGTGATCAAGGGCAAATTTTCAATAAATTTTGCTATTGACAATATTAAAAACAAAAAGGGCATCACAATAAAGTCCACGCAAGAATAGAGTTTGAAGCCCTAAGAGGTTTCAAAATCTGTTATAATAATAGTAAATCTGGTTAATAAAGTATTTATTATAGCATGCAGAGATACATTTTATTTGAACGTTTTCCGACCTAAGAGAGTCAGTTAAGGTAAAATTATTCCAAGCAACAGTATCATATTCTAACTTAAATCTAACCAGGGCGTAGAACATATATAAAAACTGTCTACATTCTTAATTTATGAATTAATAAATTTATTAATTCCAACTAATTTCAATGATAGATCATTTTTTTAAACTATAGAACCTGAGTTTGATTTGATAATTTTAAGTAATTTTACATAAACAGCAAAGAGTAAATAGCTAGATGAGTTAAAATATTTACTAATGTCATCAATAAACACATTAAAGAGAAGATAACCTAAATTAGAAGAACCCTGTGGTATGCCACAGGGGCTAAAAGTGTATTTGAGGGTTGTGAATCAATTTTAATAGTGAATGATCTTTCATGCAAATAACTGCTGAACAAAATTACATATTAGTTAGAAAGGCCAAAATTACCAAGCTTTGAGAGAATAATACTGTGTGTGCATTGTTTATTGTTAGATCAGTACCATTAGTCTCTACTTCATAATTCAGTCCTCTATGCTATATCATTAGATAGTGCTCCTTTATCTAGGTTCTCTGTGCCTCAAAATTAGTTAGTTTTTGTTTGTTTTATAATTTATTTGTTGTTGTTGAGGTTTAGACGGTTTTTTGCTCTTTTTTTATATTCTATTGACTCCTTCCACCTTCATTAACCCTTCCTCACTCTTGGAGGCAACAAGAACATACATGGACCCCTCTAGGTCTATTGATTTCCCGCCAGGTGTCACTGGCGCGGTTTTTCGTTCTGCCGATTTAGTGAATCGTGCGCTGAGAGTTGATTGACCCATAAGACATATATAGGTTCCGTGAACCTAGAAGCGGTCCAATCTCAGTTATTCGTGTGCGTGTGTTAATTAAATTGACTGCTTCAAGACAACAACAATCAGATAACATAAAGTGAAGGTGAGGATCCTCTACCCATTCCCATTCCACCATACAGTCTATTTGTCCATGTTCGTAACATTGGTCCTCCAAAGGCTTTTCGTTTTCAGTTATTCTAATCTACGCTACATAATTTTGGTCCTCCAGGCCGGATACGTGTTTCAGTGTTCCTTGCTGTTTCCGTGTGTTAGGGTGGATAGAGCAACTTATTTGTTTGGTTTGGTTATTTCTTGTAACCTTTGTTCACGTCATATTTCGGCCATGCTAGGTCAGTTGGATTAGTGACATCATCATCTCAATATATCGTTTGAGTTACCAATCAGTCACTGCCATATCGATTGTGCATTGTATCTAATAGTGATTGAGTGTCGTCAGTTCGATATTGTTCGAGAGTCTGGATGTAATCGATAGCAATGTTTTGACTGTTTGTTTATGTTTGTAGCTAGTCTTGTTTGCTTACGTCTGTATGTTTAGTTCCCGTTTGTTACATTCAATTTGAGCTAATTTGCTATCATCATGTCTTATGCACAGCTCGAAGCTAGGTTTAAGGTGATAACTGGCTGGGCTAACAAACTTTACAAGCTGTTAGAACAAGTTAAAAATTACATTACCAAAGTAAAGCCATTTAAGACACATTGTTCCGACTTGGAGCATTTAAGGAGAGATTTTGAAGAAACTCACGTTGTTAGGAGTCGCCGCAAGCAAATCTAAGAGGGAATTTGATTTTGAAGCACATGACAAGCTGATTGAAGACTTCTGCATTACCTACTACCAGGTTAAGTACATTTATGCACAGATTACTAATCCTTTATTCACGTCGGGAAACGATAATGGATCTTCAGTAAAGACATTGTCGAAAAATTGCCTAAGTTGCAACTGACCTCATTTAGTGGTATAAACACTGACTGGACCACATTTAGTGGTATAAACACTGACTGGACCACATTTAATGACTTGTACGTCTCTCTCGTTCATACAAACAAAACATTAACACTAGTGGAAATGTTTCAATATCTTTTGACGACATTATCTGGTGAGCCACTAAGTTTATTAAAATCGTTACCGGTGTCAGAGGAGAACTACCCGTTAGCCTGAGGGACTCTTACAAAACGTTACCAAGATGTGAGGTTAATAGCTACTACACATTTAGAGAATCTAATGCGTTTCCCGGCTCTAACCTAAAGGTCGCCACAGAAATTAAGGGCGTTAATGGACACATTCAAGGAGAACTTGGGTACACTAAATGTGTTAAAGTTTCCAGCTTGTGAGTGGAGTTTTATCTTATTAGACTTGACATTATACATGTTAGATAGAGAGACATGACTGATGTTTGAACTTGCGCACACGGCTATCAAATTACCAAGTTTGGATCAACTTTTGGAATTTCTTGAAAATCAATGCAAAGCACTATCATCTGCTAATCAAAGTCCAACACTGTCAACTAGCGTGAGTACTAGACATATAACAACCAACAGGAATATGGAAGGATCACTGAAGTAACCTGTTGGAGTTAAAATATCATTTTATCAAATAAAGGGCAGTGCAATGTGAGTAAAGCTAGCCACAGTATTTATAAGTGTCCACTGTTCCCAAGCAAGACACCAATACAACGCTGTGATTGGGTAAAGTCAAATAATTGGTGTTTTAATTGTTTAAAGGAGTCGCGCCAAGTAAGGGAGGGCTCCTCAAGGTTCAAGTGTCCGCACTGCTATAAAAAATCATCTCAAATTGTTGCACATAGTGTCAGGTAGTCAAGGCACTACTAACATTTGCGGTCAATGATCGTATAGCTCAAACTAATGTTTTACCTGCTCTCACATTGATAACACCCATAGAGACAGTATGTATATGCAAGGGGATGCTACCCATCAGGCTCATTCACCAGGCCATGAAGGCACTGTTATACGGAGTAAACACATCAACTCACTTACCACCAGTTCTGTGAGCCTTACTACAGTCTTGTTGGAAACCGCTGTAGTGCAAGTTAAGGATGGGCATGGTGCTTATCATAAGGTTAAGTGTTGATAGATTTTGCGTCACAATCATAATTTATTGCTGAAGACTGTGCTCACCGGCTGTGTCTACCAAGTCTCAATTTGTCAATTCCTATTAGAGGGATCTCTCAGTCAACTGTGCAAACCAATAGGGGTGTGATATGTGAGGTGAAACCGTGTGGTGTTTGTGGACCTCAGTTGGTCATCGAGGCCATCATTCTAAGTAAAATCACATCGGGAATGCCATCAACCATGCTTTCTAAAGATATGGTTCAGGAGTTTCCTCATCTTCAGTCGGCTGACCCTCATTTTCATTGATATTCTCTTAGGTGCAGATGTATATCCCGAGATCTTTGATGATGGGTGGTATTCAACTTTATCTAACTGTCCCTCGGGATTGCAGAGCATCTTTGGCTGGTTCATAATAGGGTGAGTAGGATCCCAACCACTTATTACTTCTAATGTCTCGTCGTTTTTTTGTTCCTACTGAACCATCACTTGACAGAGTTTTGCAATGCTTTTGGGAGGTGGAAGAACTACCTGTGACTAATCACATTGACCATGATCAAGTTATATGTGAGGCACACTATGTGACAACACACACTCGTGACAATGAGTGTAGATACATTATTCAGCTACCTTTCAAGGATGCACAACCAGAGATGGGAGAGTCACGTCAACAAGCAGTCAAGTGACTCACTTAGCTGGAAAGCCGCTTAGCTCGTTACCCACAAGTGAAGGAACAGTATGTGACCTTTCTAAGGGAATATAAAGAACTTGGTCACATGCAGCGCATCGAACGATCAATGTTCCAGGACATTAAATACTGTATCCCACATCATTGAGTATCAAGGGAATCTAGTTCAACCATCAAACTGAGAGTGGTATTTGACACTTCTGCAGCAACATCAATGGGTAAATCACTCAATGATACATTATTGAAGGGTTCCAAACTGCAAAGGGAAATTGTTATGAATTTTTTATTTAATCCCATTGTGCTTACCACTGATAAATTCAAGATGTATCGACAAATACTTGTCATTCCGAATGACCGATATTACCAGGTAATACTGTGGTGCGAATCCCCTGATCAACAGATTCAAGAATATCAATTGAATATTGTGACTTATGGTGTATCTTCAACTACTTACTTAGCGATGCGAACCCTTTGTCAACTAGCTTCTGATGAAAAACTTCGTTACCCTCGTGTTTCCCAGGTCCTTTGTAGGGACATTTTTGTTGATGACATAGTCACTTCTGCGGAATAAGTGGAATCTGCTCTCAGTTTACAACCCGAGTTGATTGAATTAATAAGCCTAGGAGGCTTCCAACTCAGGAAATGGTCTAGCAACCCACCTGAAGTATTAAAGAGGATAGAAAATGAACACCGTGAAGTTAACCTCATGTTTGAGGAAGATGGAGATCAAGTAATTAAGATATTAGGGTTGGAAAGGGACCCCACATCAGATCAATTTTCTTATTATGTACTCTCTTTCTCTCTCTATCTGAGGTGAGGCTACACTAACGAAGAGGGCGGTTCTCTCAAATATTGGTAGGATATTTGATCCTGTGGGGTGACTATCTCCAGTGGTGTTCTGGGCTAAGGCGTTCATGCAGACTTTGTGGACTTGGTTGGGATGAACCACTTCCCCCGGAGTTCGAACAAGGGTGGAAAAGTTTCTGCTCACACTTTCATGTTCTTACACATGTCAAAATAAACAGATTCATATCAACCAGTGATGCTATTAATTGTTAGCTTCATGGATTTTGTGATGCATCTATCAAAGGATATGAAGCAGGTGTCTATCTTCGAATTACTACGTGTAATGGAGAAAGTCAAGTCAACAACCTTATCGCCAAGTAGTAGAGTTAAGAGTTTATCTCTTCCAAGACTTGAGCTTTGTGGGGCTCAGTTATTAGCCATACTTATGGAGTGGGTGCATCAGAACCTTGAACAACGATTACAGGAGTCAAATGTGTATACTTGGTCATAATCTACCATCGTCTTAGCATGGATTAAAACTTAACAACTTATTTTGAAAACATTTTTTGCCAACAGAGTAGCCCTAATTCAAGCAGCAGTACCAGCACAACATTGAAGACATGTCCCAAATAATTCGAATCCGGCTGATTGTGTATCCAGAGGCTTACATCCTGAAGAATTGACAAATTTTCACATCTGGTGGACATGACCAGATTGGCTGAACCAACCCATTAGTAGTTGGCCCAAGCTCTCTGAGGTGACTTGCCTTGTAGAGGTTCATGAGTTAAAGGTTACCAGTTTAGTAGCAGAGGTGAATACCTGGTGGGTTGAACTGTTCAAACACTTTTCATCATGGGTAAAGGTGCAACGAGTCATAGGATTTTTAGCACGGTTTATTCAAAACTCCAAAGTAAAGAATCATGATCGTTGTAAAGGCTCATTGTTTCCAAGGAGCTCAAGACGGCCTGCATGTTATGTATAAGACAAGTTCAATAACAGCCGATTGAGTCAGAACTTGAAGAAATAAAGAAGGGCCAGGAATTTTCACCCCGCATGAGGGGCCTAAGCCCGTTTCTAGATCATCAGTGACTACTGAGGGTAGGAGGTTGCTTGCGACACTCTTCACTGCGGTACGACACAAAACATCCTCTTCTGTTGCCGAAAATTAGTTAGATCACCACTAACATTGTTGATCACTACCATATATCTCATTTTCATGCTGGACTTCGAACAACTCACTCACGCATTCAAGGCCAGTATTGGACTCTTTCAGCACACACTGTTATAAAAACCCGGATCTTCAATTGTATGAGATGTTTTCAATTTAATGAACCTGCTCTCTAACCATTCATGGGGGACATTCCAGCGATGCGTGTGCAGCAATCAAGAACATTTGTCCAAGTTGGAGTGGATTATGGAGGACCCTTCCAGATAAAATCATCTGAATTGAGGAATTCTAAGGTGCTCAAGGCTTATCTATGTTTGTCTGTGTGCTTGACAACTAAGGCAGTGCACCTTGAGATGGTATCAGACCTAAGCACAAGGGCCTTTCTTGATGCCATTCTTCGGTTTATTTCCCGTCGTGGTATGTGTTCAGATATTTATAGCGACTGTGGCACAAACTTTGTAGGTGGCAAGCGCCATTTTACAGAACTACAAAGGCATCTAGAGTCCCATACTGAGACCAAAGGGGTAACAGATAAACTTTCGGTCAAAGGTATAACTTGGCATTTCAACCCATCTTCAGCTCCACATTTTGGTGGACTATGGGAGGCTGGTATCAAGTCGGCCAAAACTCACTTAAAACGAGTGATGGGTGATCAGACACTTACCTTTGAAAGGCTATCCACACTCTTCATTCAAATTGAAGCAGTTATAAATTCCAGGCCTCTTTGTGCTCTCTCTGCGGATCCAAATGGCTTTGATCCGCTGACACCAGGACATTTCATAGTGGGTCATTCTCTCACCAGACCACCCGAGGAAATCGTAATGGAGGTGCTGACCAACAGGTTGAATCACTGGCAGTTTATACAACAAGCTGATCAGCACTTTTGGCAAAGATGGTCAACGGAATATATACATACTCTCCAACAGCGACAAAAATGGGCTACAAACAAGGCCAACTTACAAAAGGGACAGTTAGTATTGAAAAAGGAAGACGATCTTCCCCCACTCATGTGGTGATCAGAAGAGTAGAAGAGGTGTACCCTGGAAAGGATGGGATAACGAGAGTCGTAAGTGTCCGCACCAAGCATAGGACCCTCAAACGACCGGTTGTCAAATTATGTCCACTTCCTAATCAATAGAAGCGATATTTTTTTTTGTAAATATTATTCTGTACATATTTTGCTGTTGGGTTGTTGTTCTTAAAAACTCACTTTAATTTTTGGTGGGCGGTATATTTGTGCATTGTTTATTGTTAGATCAGTACCATAAGTATATACTTCATGATTCAGTCTTCTATGCTATCTCTTTGGATAGTGCTCATTT
The DNA here is from genome assembly GCA_902151425.1 of Timema shepardi. Lineage (NCBI taxonomy): Eukaryota > Metazoa > Arthropoda > Insecta > Phasmatodea > Timematidae > Timema > Timema shepardi. The sequence goes on along the minus strand of CABFVX010004576.1, from coordinate 922 downwards.
ATCTAGGTTCTCTATGCCTCGAAATTAGTTAGTTTATGTTTGTTTTGTGATTTATTGCTTGTTGTTGAGGTTTAGATTGTTTTTTGCTCTTTTCTTATATATTATTTACTCCTTCCAACTTCATTAACCTTTCCTCACTCTTGGAGGCAACAAGAACCTACCTGGACCCTTCTAGGTTTATTGTTTTCCTGCCAGGTAACGCTGGAACGGTTTTTCTTTCTGCCGATTTAGGGAGTCGTGCGCTGAGACTTGATAGAACCATAAGTGATATATAGGTTCCGTGAAATTTCACCCGGAAGCGGTCCTATCTTTGTTATTTGTGTGCGTTTGTTAATGAAATTGACTGCTGCAAGACAATACCAATCAGACAACATAAAGTGAAGGTGAGGAGCCTCTACCCATTCCCATTCCACCATACAGTCCATTTGTCCGTGTTCGTAACACTGGCCCTCCAGAGGTTTTTAGTTTTCAGTTGTTGTGAATTATGCTACAAATACTATGCTGACATAAGTCAAATATCTTACTTTGGTCAAAATAAATATAATCAACCTGACTTTGCGCAGAGACTTGAGGGGCAACATGACCAATAAATTCTAGTAAATCAGTGACAGCAAATTTATTTTTTATAAATCAATGTTGATTATCTGAAAGTTTATTTTTAATATAGTGGAAAGTATGCTCATGTATGATTTTATCGAATATTAGAGAAAGTGTTTAAGAAATAAATTGGTCTACAATTACAAACATCTGTTTTTGCCCCTTTTTTATTAATAAGTATGACAACAATTTGTTTCCATGTAAGAGTAAAAGTTTCATTTGATAGGCTTCTTTTAAAGATTGTGCCGTCTACGTCACACCGGGTCGTTTAGTTGGAAGGTGTGCCGCTAGACGGCACGGCTCTCACTCTGTGGAGAGGTCAAGG